>JAOTQR010050299.1:0-14660 GCA_025774065.1 Solanum ossicruentum
GTAGCAGAATTATATATATGTGTGTAATTATGTATATGTTTGTGTGTGTGTGTGTGTGTGTGTGTGTGTGTGTGTGTGTGTGTGTGTGTGTGTGTATGTGTGTGTGTGTGTGTATATATATATATATATACTAGTGAGATGATGACCTAACACCGACGGATTGAATGTCGACGTGGACTATCCCTGAGGGTCCATACTCTTTTCCTTGAACTATGTGCCAGCTTAGGAATGGTAGTCATCATCGAAATGACTGGGTCGTAAGGGATGGCTATTCATTTATGATATGATATGTTTTGATAAGTAAATCCTTCCAAAATGATTGGGTCGTAAGGAGGGTGACTGCCACATACAAAATGATCGGGTCATAAGGTATGGTGTAGATTATCTTTAGTAAGTAATTTTCTCTCACACGATGAGAGGTCAACATCGAAACAATTCATGTTATAGCTCGCATGAGTTTGAGATGTTGATTATGGCTACATCCCCACTATATATATGAGCATCATTTGCATTTCATGTATCATGAATTTCATAGCATCTTGTTGTACTACATTCCTTGCTATATATATATATATATAAATATATATACATATATTATATACTCTTGTCATCTAACATTTTATGCAGGTTTTGGTAAGTTAAATACATTGCACCTCGCATACTTAGTACATTCAAATGTACTAACGCATATTTTTGCCTACATGATCTCACCATGTAGGGACCGAGGACTACGATCATCCACCGTACGACTTTAACTTGGATCTCAAGTTTTGACTTGTTGTGGTGAGTCCTATCTTCCAAGGACAAGTCACCATTCCTCTACCTTATGTTGCTTTTCCTTATGTTATCTTTACTTTGCTGATGAGTCCGGGACATGTCTTGGCCCCCTTCTCATCTTATGTCTAGAGGCATTGTTAGACATCTTATAAACTCTTGTCGGATCTATGTGTTATGTGTCGTATTTGGAGCTTACAGTTATGGGTATCTTTTGGATATAGCTATTATGGATTGATTGTGAGAATCATGATATATATGTATGTTTGATGTGAGAATTTGGAAGATCCTACATCCCGAATTGCCCCCATAGAGTGAGTCATATTTAGTCGCCCTTTAGTCTTTATGTATTATTTGCTATGTGAATTCATGTTACTCCCTTTCCCTATGATATCCCCATAGCATGAGTCCTGTTTTCCCGTCCCTTAGAACTATGTCTTTACTATTTGTATACGCTTCCAAACCGATGATGTGAATATGAATACTTTGAGGCTTGTTTGGAGACTCTCGGGTTTTCATTCGCCATGTCACTCTAAGACCCTAGGTCCAGATCGTGAAATTTAAACAAACTACTGTTTTTCCCTTCTTGGAAGTTGATTTAAGTTATTTTTCGGTTGACTTGAAAAGTTGGATTTCGAAAATCTCATGAAAAGTTGAAATTTTGCTAAAGAAAGAGTTTTTAAAGGCTGAAGTTTGAAAATTTTGAGTTTTGAAGTCATCTTGATTTTTGAGTGTCGGGATACAATTATGTCGATTCCATTAGCTTTGGAATGCAAAATCTAGTCTAGGAGAACTTACGAAATTGAATTTCGAGTTAAAACGAAGATTTTGGACCCAAAGTTGAGATTCTCAATTGAATTTGGATCCTAGTTTGACTTTGGTCAATATTCGAAGTTCAAAGCTCTAATCAAAATTCTGACAGTTTCAGTGGTTCTGGATGGTAAAACCAATGCTAGAAATGGTCTCGTTGTAATTTTTGGATTTCGGAGATTATTTTGGGTATTTGAGTTTTTAACTAGTTTTCATGAGCTTTTTCAGGTTTCGGGTCGAGAAGACCTCGGAATCAAATTCTGAAAGTTTCATTAAGTCCGAAATATCGCTCTTGATAGAGTTACATGTTTAGTTTGTGCGTATTAGATTCCAAACAAACCTAGGGGGTCCATTTTGAGTTTTGACGTAGCTAGTTTTTGCTTAATTAGGTGCAGCCTAAATTTGTACTCCGTGTTCACAAAGGTCTAGCCCTTGTGACCTCCGCATTCGTGGAGCCAGTATTTGTGTTCGCGGAGCGTGTGGAACCAGGCCCCCGCGTTCGCAGAGCTTGAGGAAAGTCAGACCTAGGCATTCGGGGACCCCTGTTCGCGTTTGTGGAGTGTTAAAATTCTTGAATCAGTTTTAAGTTTTAAAGTGACGGGCTACACCATTTTTATTACTCCAAACTCGATTTTAGAGGATTTTTTCCAAGTTTTTTCAAGGCAAGATTATTGGGTAACGTATTTCTACTCCATTTATTCATTTTTTCTCAATTAATTTGTGATTTTAACTTGAAATTAGAGACTTTTAATGGGAGAAATTAGAATATTTTTAGATATTGAACTTTGATTGAAAAATTATGATTATGGGTTCATTCTAACTCTATTTTTAAAATGATTTTTACCGTTGAACTCCATTTCTCGTGGGGAATGTCTTCATGTATTAACTTTTAGATTTCGAGAACTTTTTCTGACATGGGATTCTTAATCATTTTACTGTTTTCACCCAAATTACTTGATTTTAGTGTTGTTGGCTTTATATTAAGATTGTGAATTCATATTTGATTAAATTGTGACGTGTTGGGTGCTAATTTCAAGGGGAAAAGCTCCAGTTATTACTTGATTTGGCTTTTGATTAAGGCAAGTGGACTTCTAAACCTTGTTAAGCTTTTTTGAACATTATATTTCCTTTATTTGTGACTTGAAATGATTGAATAATTGTTGTCGAAAAATTTGGACCTGGTGAATTGTCAAAATTAGATGTAATTGTGAATTTTCCTTATGATGAGAAAGTGGATGTTAGAGATTTACATGTATTGACTAGTGATTTTGATATTGAGAATCCTTTGTGACATATGAATGTGAAATTGTAGATCATATTGTGCTTATTTGTGAAAAATATCGAAGGCGATGTCTTGAGTTTCACTTGTGGGTTAGAAAATGGATATAGGTTGGAACGGATTACCATTATGACATGTATATTATGATGTTTGACTTGAATTGATATATATAATGTAATTTAGGCTCTTGTATGCACTCATCATTATTGCATCGTATGTATATGTTCTTGAGTTGCATTTGCGACTTCGTACCACTGATAAAAGACAATGATCGGGGCACACATTAGTGGCAGAAAACATTGAAAAGAAATAGGGAAGGGGCCACATATTAGTGGCGAGAAACATTGAAAAGAAATAGGAAATGGGAAACACGTCTATAGCGGGAAATATTGACATGAGATATTGAAAAACCGAGAACGAGTCTCGAGATTCGAGGCAGGTACATGGAGAGATATGTCTCCCATGGTTCCGGACTGATGACTTCAGTGGATGTGTATCATAGGACAGACACATATCATGATTATTTGATATTGCATTAATTGAATTCACTTCATATCATTCCATATCATCATACTTGAGCTAGTAACTTGATTCAATTATTGAGATTGGATTATGAGATAATTATTCTTGGGATATATCTGTTGAATATCTAAAACCATTGAGGGTTATCTCTTGTATAACCAAGCTATTTATTGAGGCGTTATTGTGTATCTGAGCTATACTATGTGACAGATGTTGCAAATGCTTGTTGTGTTGTTTGTATGTGTATATGTGTGTGCGCGTGTGTGTGTGTATGTGTGATGCTATTATTGTGGTGGAACTTTTCTAAGTGTAGGTGTGTAGTTTGGCGGTATGTGATTAGTGTGAAAAGAGTATTTTGTTCTGAATTCTTTACTTGTGTTTAGATCCCCTTGCTAAGTTCCTGGTGTTTTGGTACTCACCTTTACTTCTCCACATATTCATAGGTTGTGAGCCCGGTTTCACGTGAGTTAGCTTTTTACTATACGAACTGAGCTTTTGGATAGCTAGGAGGTAGCAACTTATCTATTTTGCTAGGCTCTCAGAGTCCTTTTAGTATATCTTATCTTCTATTTGAAAACTAAGACTCAGACTTGTAGTTTCTTTTCTATTGTATTCTATATTAGATGCTTGTATATGTGACACCAATCTTAGAATGGTTTATAGACTTGATATTCTAGTGTTTGTCCTATCTTTAGATTGTATTTCTTCCATTTTTAGTTTATGCTTTGAATTGAACAGTTTTAGGCTTGCTCGTCTTCGTGGATTAGGCGAGTATCATCACACCCACTTTTGGGTCATGATAATTTGGTATCAGAGCCCCATGTTTAAAGGTATCACGTGAGTACAAGCCCAGTCGAGTGGAGTCTTAAGGATCAGTGCGGAGATGTCTGTTACTTATCTTTGAGAGGATACGAAGACTATAGGGAAATTGTCTTTTGTTCTTTCAATTCCTTCCGTGCGTGTTGGGGTTGCTGAATTTTGTGTATTCTTTTGACAGATGGCCAGGACCAAATATTTATCTAAAGGGAGAGCTGAGGAGCCAGCTTATAAGGCTATTGTTGAGGCCCCATCTCGGGGTAGAGGTAGAGATAGAGCTAGAGGATGAGATAAGGGCCAAGGACGTTCTTGTGGTATTTCTCCTGCGAGAGATTATGGCAGAGGTATTTCACCTAAGCCTCCACTCGATCCCAGGCGGCACCAGGCTCCTCTAGTGGCTAAGGATCCCATTACTCTTCAGGGCACACTTCAGATGATGATGGGCATGCTGGAGACTATTGCCGGAGGTGTACCACAGGTACCGGCTAGGGGTGAGGTTCCCCCTCCTCAAGTGTTGGAAGTACCCAAGGATTTTGCTGAGTATGTAGCAGATCATTTAGCCTCAGTGGACTATCTACCTTATATGCCTCAACATGTGTTAGTTTATACATATGTTCATATGGTTCCTCCTGCTCAGGTTGTTCATAAGTTGGTGCTGGCAGTAGATGATCAGCTGAGATATGAGTGATTTTAGAAGATGAAACCACTCTAGTTCCAGGATAGTAAGGGAGATTATACTTATGAGTTCCTTGCCTTGAGTTATGAGTTGTTGGAGGTTGTGGGTCTGGTAGATTCACATGGGGTTAGATTTGTTATTTTATAGTTGAGAGGATCGACTCGGGAGTGGTGGTAGTCGTATAAGAACTCCAAGCCAGCAGGATCCCCACCAGTCAAGCAGAATATGTTTTCAGAGGCTTTTCATGAGAGGTTCATTCTTGGAGTGTTAGAGAGAAGAGCAGGTCTAGATTTGAGACTTTGACCCAGGGTGGCATGACTGTAGCCAAGTATGAGACTAGATTTTACAAGCTGTCCTGACATGCATTGTCATTGATACCTACTGAGGTAGAGAGAGTTTGCAGATTTGCGAATGGATTGGCATTCTCCATTAATTCTTATGTGTTCAGTCCTCATGGGAGGGTTCTTCATTCTAGACAACGGTGGGTACCTCCAAAGAAGAGGAGTTACTGTTGAGAGAGGAGTTTGAGGACCCGAAAAGGGTTTGATCTGCCGGTCACTTCACAGACACCTCATCTGAAGATAGAGGTTTTCATAGGTGAGGTGGTACCCTCAAGCATAGAGGTCTAGTCCATGCATCATTGTCGGCTTTAGAGGGTGCTTAGGGCCCTCGTGGTTTTTACAGTCAAGGACAAGGATCATCCAGCTTTTAGCCGAGGCCTGTGGGCCGAAGTGGTTATAGTATTCCTTCTCCATCTTTTCATCACTCTTCTTACACAAGGTCATGTTGTGGGTGCAGCTCTCTGAACCATGTTCTTAGACATTGCCTTCACCAAACTCATATGGGGCCACACTGCTCTTATTTAGTAGCACTAGTCAGAGATCAGGCTCCTCCAGTGTTGGGGATGGATTGGCTTTTTCGTCAGTCAAGCACAGAAGCTAATGGATCGAGGTTTCTTGCTTATTTGGCCTTTATTCATGATACTAGTGTTGAGTCACCCCCGATGGAGTCTATTTTTATTGTTTGGGAGTCTGTTGATGTGTTCCCTACAAACCTTCCTGGAATTCCTCCTAATAGGGATATTGACTCTGTCATTGATCTTGAGCTAAACACTAACCCTATTTCTATTCCTCCCTACCATATGGCTCTAGCTGAACTGAAAGAGTAGCTCCAAGATCTATTGAGTAAGGGGTTTATTCTCCCTAGTGTTTCACAATGGGGTGCTTGTCTTATTTGTAAAGAAGAAGGAAGGTTTTATGAGGATGTGTATTGACTATAAATTGCTAAAAAAGTAATAGTCAAGAATAAGTATCTTTTGCCTAGGATCGATGATCTATTTGACCAGCTTCAGGGAGCAGTTGTGTTCTCTAAGATTGATTTGAGATCCAGATATCCTCAAATGAGGATCAGGACTTCTGACATTCCTAAGACAGCTTTCTAGACAAGGTATGGGCACTTGAGTTCCTTGTGATATCTTGGGATAACTAATGCCCTGACAACATTTATAGAGTTGATTAATGGTGTATTCCAACCATATCTGGATTCCTTTATTATTGTCTTCGTCGATGATATATTGATCTACTCTAAGACTAAGGCGGATTATTAGCAACACTTGAGAATTGTGCTTCAGCAGCTTAGTTTGGAGAAGTTGTATGCTAAGTTCTCCAAGTGTGAGTTTTATTTTACTTCAGTGGCATTCCTAGGTCATATTATATCTAGAGAGAGTATTCAGGTTGATTCATCGAAGATTGAGGTGGTTCAGGGTTGGACCAGACCTACTTTGATTACCGAGATTCATAGTTTTGTGGGCCTAGCAGGTTATTTCAGATGGTTACTTCAGGGCTTCTCTTCTATAGAAACTCCATTGACTAGGCTCACTCATAAGAATGTTCCGTTTCATTGGTCAAACGAGTGCGAGGAGAGCTTCCAAAAGCTAAAGTTACTATTGACTACAACTCTTGTTTCGACCTTATCGGAGAAGGGTGTTAGCTTTATGATATATTGTGTTGCATTTGAAGTTAGTTTGGGTGGAGTGTTGATGCAAAAAGGGAAGTTTATATTTATGCTTCTAGTCAGTTGAAGACTAATGAGAAGCACTACCTTACCCATGTCTTGGAGTTGGAGGTTGTTGTGTTTGTGTTGAAGCTGTGGAGACATTATCTCTATAGTGTTCATTGTGATATCTTCACCGACCATCGCAGCTTACAATACATTTTCAGCCAAAAGACCTGAATTCGAGACATAGAAGGTGGATTGAGCTTCTGAAGGATTTTGATCTGACCATCTTGTATCACCCGGATAAAGCCAACATAGTGACTAATGCTTTGAGTAGAAAGGCTTCAAATATAGGAAGTCTTGTGGCTATTCAGGTTGAGGAGCGACCTTCGGCTAAGGATGTTTATACGTTAGCTAATGGGTTGGTGAGATTGCAGATTTTTTAGGATAATGGGGTACTTGCTTGTGTGGAGGCTCGTTCCTCTTTGAAGGACCATATTAGGAGTCATCAATTCGAGGATGTGAAGCTATGTTAGATTCGTGACAAGGTGATTAGAGGGGAGGCTAAGGAAGCCAAACTTGATAGAAGGGTGTGTTGAGTATCAGGGTAGGATTTGTGTGCCTAATGTATGTGATTTGATCAGGTTGATCCTAGAGGAGTCCATTGTGCTAGATATCATATCCATCTGAGGACACTAAAGATGTTTCATGATTTGAGCTGATATTACTGGTGGTGTGGCATAAAGAAGGATATATCGGAGTTTGCGGCTAATTGTTTGACATGTCAACATGTCAAGTGTGAGCATTTGAGGCTACTTGGAGAGTTGCCAAAGATGCCCATTCCTGAGTGGAAGTAGGAATGCATTACCATCAATTTTGTGGTTGGTTTACCTCCTAGAGGTGGTGGCTATTATTCAGTATGGGTAGTGGTGGACTGATTGACTAAGTTCGGCCACTTCATCCGAGTCAAGGTGAAATTCACAGTCGAAGAGTTAGCTCAACACTATCTAAGTCAGATTATGAGGCTTCATAGGGTTCCGGTTTCTATTGTTCCAGACCATGGCTCATTGTACACATCCCTTTTCTAGAAGGCCTTACAACGTGGCCTGGGTAAAATTGACTTGAGTACATCTTCCACCCTCAGATAGATAGTTGGTCTAAGAGGACTATTCAGCTGCTTGAGGATATTCTTAGAGCTTGTGTTGTTGATTTTGGTGCCACCTGGAATCAGCACTTGCCTTTGGAAGAGTTTGGTTACAATAATAGTTATCATTCCAGTATTCAGACAGCCCCTTTTGAGGCATTATATAGGTGGAGATGTAGATCACGCATAGGTTGGTTTGAATCTATTGCAATTTATAGCTTGACATTGTTTTGCTTAGAGATACGATGGATCAGGTATGTCTGATTCAGAGTAGAGTATTGATAGCCTAGAGTCTCCAGAAGAGTTTTGTTAATAGGCTGGTTCGACCATTGGAGTTTATGGAGGATGACATGGGTTTGATTAAGGATTTCACCTATGAAAGGTGTTATGCGGTTTGGAAAGAAGGGCAAGCTCAGCCCTTGGTATATTTTCCCTTTTGAGATCCTTGAGCGAGTGGGAGAGGTGGCCTATAAACTTGCCTTGCCACCTAGTTTGCCCTCAGTTCATCCTGTGTTTTATGTACTTATGTAGGCATTACGTTCCTAATAATTTGTATGTGTTACTCCTTAATTTGGTGGAGTTGAGTCCGGATTTGACCTATGAGGAGGAGCCCGTGCCTATTTTCGGTATACAAGTCAGGAAGTTGAGATCGAGTGAGATAGCTTCAGTGAAGGCTTAGTACCGCTACAAGCCCGTGACTGAGGCTTCTTAGGAGATAGAATCTGATATGCAGGCCCGATATCCTCACCACTTTGAGGTTTCAGGTATGTTTCCCTTGTCTTATGTTCGAGGACGAACATTGTTTCTAGTGGTGGATGATGTAATGACCTTGATGGTTAGTTTGGAATTTTCAACCAAATTACTGTTTAGCCCTTCCTAGAAGTTGCTTTAAGATATTTTTTGGTTGAGTTGAAAAGTAAAATTCCAAAAATCTTTTGAAAAGGTAGAATTTTTCTTTTAAAAAAAGAGTTTTTAAAGGCTTAAGTTTAAAAATTGAGTTTTGAAGTCATCTTGATTTTCGAGTATTAGAATGTAATCCTGTCAATTTCATCAACTCTGTAATGCAGAATCTAGTCTAGGAAAACTTACGAAACTGAATTTGAAGTTAAAACAAATATTTTGGACCCAAAAGTTGTGATTTTCAATTGAATTCGGATCTTAGTTTGGGTTTGGTCAACATTCAAAGTTCGGAAGCTCCAATGGAAATTCTGACAGTTCCAGTGGTTATGGATGGTGAAACTAACTCTAGGTTCTTGTCATAATTTTTGGAGCTTTTGAGGTTATTTCGGACATTTGAGTTTTAAACTAGTTTTCATGAGCTTTTTTGAGTTTGGGATCGAGGAGACCTCGGAATCTAAATTTGACAGTTGCATTAAGTCCAGAACGTCATTTTTGGTAGAACTATATATTTGGTTTGTACGTATCAGGTTCTGAACAAATTCCGGAGTCCATTTCAAGTTTGAAATAGCTCATTTTTGCTGAATCTGATACAACCTAAATTTGTACTCCGCGTTCGCGGGATTGGTGCTCGCGTTCGCAGAGCCACCATCTGCGTTCGTGGAGCATGTGGAACTATGCCTCTGCATTTGCGGAGCTTGAGGAAAGTCATACCTCTGCATTTGCAGACCCCTGTTCGCGTTCGCATTCGCGTTCACGGAGTGCTAAAATCCCGTAATTAGTTTTAATTTTTGAAGTGACGAGTTACACCACTTTAAACCATTTCATTACCCAAGCCTGGTTTTAGAGGATTTCTTCAAAGTTTTTCAAGGCAATATCATTAGGTAACATATTTCTACTCCATTTCTTCATTTTCCATCAATTAATTTGTGTTTTTAACTTGAAATTGGAGACTTTTAATGGCAGAAATTGGGGTATTTCCATATATTGAATTTTAATTGAAAAATTAGGATTATGAGTTCATTTTAACTCTATTTTTCAAATGATATTCACCATTGAACTCCTTATCTTGCGGGGAACATCTTCATGTATTAATTTTCAGATTCTGAGAACTTTTTGTCGCATGGAATTCTTGTCCATTTTACCTTTTTCGCTCAAATTGCTTGATTTAGTGTTTTTTGGCTTCGTATTGAGATTGTGAATCCATATTTGATTAGATTGTGACATACCGGGTGCTAATTCGAGTGAAAAAGCTTCGGTTGTTACTTGATTTGACTTTTGGTAGAGGTAAGTAGACTTATAAATCTTGTTAAACTCATTTGAAAATTATATTTCATTTATTTGTGAGTTGAAATGATTGGATAATTGTTGTTGGACAAGTTGGACTTGGTGAATTGTGAAAATTAGATGTAATTGTGAATTTCCTTTATGATGAGAAAGTGAATGTTAGAGATTGATCTATATTGACTTGTGATTTGATATTGAGAATCCCTTATGACATATGAATATGAATATATCGATCATATTATGTTTATTTGTGGAAAATGTTGGTGGCGATGTGTTGAATTTCATTTGTAGGCTAGAGAATGGATATAGGTTGGAACGGATAATCATTTGGACATGTATATTATGATATTTGACTTGAATCGATGTATATGTTGTAATGTAGACTCTTGTATGCATTCATCATTATTGTGTCATATGTATACGTTCTTGATGTGCATTTGTGACTGAGGACCACAGATGAGAAATCAAAATAGGACCACACATCCATGACAAAAAATATTTTAAAAAATAGGCAATGGGCCACAGACCGTGGCGAGAAACATTGAAAAGAAATAGGGAATGGGCCACATATTTGTGGCATGAAACACTGATATGAGATATTGAAATATCGGGAATGGGGCTCACAATCTGGGGAAAGTACATGAGCAAATATGTCTCCCACGTGTTCCAGACTAATGACTTCAATGGATGTGTATCATAGGACTGATATGCATCACGATTATTTGATGTTGCATCGATTCATTTCACTTCATATCGTTCCATATCATCATACTTGAGCTTGTAACTTGATTCGGTTATTAAGATTGGATTATAAGATAACTATGCATGGGTTGTATCTGTTGAATATCTGAAACTATTGAGAGATATCTCTTGTATAACCAAACTGTTTATTTGAGACATTATTGTGTATCTTAGCTATACTATGTGACAGATGTTGAGAATGCTTGTTGTGTTGTTTGTGTATGTGTGTGTGTGTGAGATACTGTTATTATGCTAGGACTTTTTTTAGTGTAGGCGTGTAGTTCAACAGTATGTGATTGCTGTGAAAAGAGTATTTTATTCTGTATTTTTTACTTGTGTTTAGATCCACTTGCTAAGTGCCTACTAACCTTTACTTCTACATATGTGTGTAGGTTGTAAGCCTGATTTCACCTGAGTTTGGTTTCTACTTGTGAGAAATAGAGAAAAGAGTGAGAAAATTAAATTAAGAGAAATTTTTGTTTTTGAGAGATGCTTAACAAGTGAGAATGGCCTTCCTATATATACAAGTCCTTAAGGGCCATTTCTAGCCATTTATGGGCGTTATTACAGTTCCTGCTACAGCGCCCGACTGTTGCTACAGTGTCTCTAGTCGTTGCTACAGTACTGCTACAATACTATTCTAACACTCCCCCTCAAGCTGGATCATATATATCATATGCACCAAGCTTGTTACAAAGATATTCTATTAGAGGACCCTTTAATGATTTGGTAAAAATATCCGCAAGTTGATCATTGGAGTTAAAAAATTCTGTTATGGTAACACCTTCAACCAACATTTCTCTAATGAAATGATAGTCAATGTCAATATGTTTAGTCCTCTCATGGAATACTGGGTTGGAAGCAATATTTAAGGCAGTCTGGTTATCACATACAAGCTTCATAGGTGACACCTCACAGAACTTGAGTTCCTGCAAAAGTTGCTTGAGCCATATGAGTTCACAAGTTGCATTGGCCATGGCTCGATACTCTACTTCTGCACTAGATCGAGCCACCACATTCTGTTTCTTACTCTTCCGAGAGATCATATTTCCTCCGATAAGAACACAATATCCAGAAGTAGACCTGCGATCAGAGGAAGATCCTGCCCAGTCTGCATCTACATAACAATGAATATCCATGTTTCCCTTATCCTCATATAACAATTCTTTACCTGGCTTTTTTTGATATATCTTAAGATTCGGACAACAGCATCCCAGTGAGAATCACATGGAGAATTGAGAAACTGACTTACTACACTGACAACAAAGGCAATATCTGGATGAGTTACCGTGAGATAGTTCAACTTGCCAACCAGTCTTCGATACATTTTAGGATCTGGAAGAAGCTCCCCCTATCCTGGTAGAAGTTTGACGTTTAGATCCATTGGTTTGTCAATAGATTTACAGTCTATCATGCCAGTTTCTTCTAAGATATCCAGGGCATATTTTCATTGAGAAATTGAAATTTCGGTTCTTGATTATGCAACTTCGATTCCAAAGAAATATCTGAGCTTTCCCATGTCTTTAGTCTGAAAGAACATGAAGAGATGTTCCTTCAATTTCTGAATGTCAATCTAATCACTCCCAGTGATAACAATGTCATCCACATAAACAACCAAATAGATACATTGTGAATGGAGGTGTAGATAGAAAACAGAATGATCGACTTCACTATAGGTAAGTCCAAAGGCTTAGACCACAGTACTAAATATGCCAAACCATGCACGTTGGGATTGATTCAGTCCATGAAGAGATTTCTTTAGTTTACAGATGACACCAGACTCTTCTTGAGCAACAAAAACTAGTGGTTGCTCCATATAAACTTCCTTTTGTAAATCACTATGAAGTAAGTCATTTTTAATATCTAGCTGATGAAGGGGCCAATGACATATGGAAGCCATTGAGAGAAATAGTCGAACAGATGTCATCTTAGCTACTGGTGAGAATGTATCACCATAGTCCAATCCATATATCTAGGTATACCATTTGGCAACCAAACGGACTTTTAATCGATCGATCTTGCCATCAGGACCCACTTTAAGTGTGAATATCCAACGACAACCAACAGTGGTCTTTCTTGGTGAAAAAGGTATCAAATCCCATGTTCCATTGGAATGTAATGCCTCAATCTCATCAAGTATGGCCTGGCGCCAACCAGGATGGGACATGGCTTCAAGGACTGTTTTAGGTACAGAAATAGAGGAAAGACTCGAAACAAAAGCACTATATGCAGAGGATAAATGATCATAACATAAAAAATTGTAAAGAGGATGAGGATTACGAGTAGAGCATGTACCTTTCAGAATGGCAATGGGGAAACTGTCTAGTGCAGGATCAGAGGCAGGACGAACCACTGGCAACGAAGGTGAGTCAGGAGTCTAGTTTGGGAGAGGGGTAAGAGCCGATTATAGACTGAAGAGTTTGTGGATGAGCGAGGGATGGATCGAAAGACAGATTAGATGATTCTACAGAGTTTGAGGACTCATATAGATATAAAGTAGGCAATGGCAGAGAAGGAAAAGGTATAGGCAAGTCTTTGTCTAAGCTTTGAGAATTGTACTGATCAACCGAATAGAAGGGCTACTGCTCAAAGAAAGTGACATCAGCAGATATAAAGTAATGGTTTAACTCAGGAGAGAAGCACCTATAGCCTTTTTACAACCTAGAGTACCCTAGAAAAATACACTTCAAAGATTTTGCAGCAAGTTTATTTTGTCCAGGAGAAAAAAAATGTACAAAATAAATACATCCAAAAACACGAAGACGAATAGAATACAAGGGTTGTCCAATGTTCAAAATGGAGTATGGTATTTGGTTTTGTAAGACAGAGGAAGGCATACAATTAATGAGATAACATGCAGTAAGTACAGTATCTCCCCAAAATTTAGTCGGAAGATTAGCATGCAAGAGCAAAGTACGTGCAGTTTCAATGAGATGTCTATTTTTACGCTCAGCGACACCATCTTGTTGAGGTGTGTATGGGCAAGATGATTGATGGAGGATGCCATTAGCAGACATATATGTAGAAATTTGGGAAGAAAAATACTCAACTGCATTATCACTGTGCAAGTTACGAATAGAAAATCCAAATTATGTTTTTATCTCATTGACAAATGATTGAAAAATAGAGAACAATTTAGAACGACTCTTCATGAGATACACCCAAGTACAATGAGAGAAATCATAAATAAAGGTGACAAAATAGGAAAATCCTAAAGTAGAACTGATCCGGCTAGGTCCCCACACATCGGAGTACACAAGGAAAAAAGGAGTCTCAACCCTATTATATCACGAAGAGAAAAAGGACAACGAGTATGTCTACTACGTTAACATGACTCACAATCAAGACTGGACAAGGATGACAAATTAGGGACTAACTGTTTTAGTTTGGATAGGCTACGATGACCAAGACGTGAGTGGAGAATATTTGGAGAGGTACTAGTGGCACAGGCTACTAGTGAACGAGGCATAGAAAGATAGTAATGGCCTCGTGACTCATGTTCGATGTCAATCGTCCATCCCGTACCCAGATCCTATACATAAACAAAAGGAGTAAAATTTACTGAATATTGCAGTTCTCTAGTAAGTTGACTGACAAAAAGCAAATTGAATGGGCTACAACGAACATAAAGAACTGAATTTCAAGAAAGAGAGGGGATAGGTGAGGCTTTCCCTATCCCTTGAACTGGCCTTTTGGTTCCATCAGCAATGGTAATGGCT
>JAOTQR010050331.1:0-49286 GCA_025774065.1 Solanum ossicruentum
TTTAATTTAAAATATATTTCAATCCCAACAATTGTTCCCGAATTAATAATTGACCTTTAAGTAATTACGGGGTCTAACAAAAATAGCCTAAATCAACAGTGTAATGCAAGTGCCCTCACAAGAAGAAGTCCCGTATACCACACATGATAGTATTTTCAAATTTGATGCTTGGGACTAAACAAAATCACTCATACTAACAGTAGATATTCAAACACCGTGATCAAAACCATATGCTTGCCTATATACTCACAACTATGACCTTCAACTACTTGTACTAGGATCACCATAAGACTTTTTCGCATGTAACGTAGGCTCAGGGGGCTTTTGTATGATGGTTTGGGAACATAGTGACTAATGTCCCTCCTTGGCACTGCATTATTCTACACTTTTACCTACCAACCTATTATTCTTCAACCCATGATTCACTCCTTTTCCTATTTCAGACTTTTATGGCTGCCTTCTCATTTTTAGCTCATTGCCTTCTATTTTCACATTTTTTTATTTTTAGTTCATTTTTTAGGCATTTATTCATCTTTCCTACAACCATAGCACATTTAGCTTCTACCTCATTCAGTTGATTACCTTACACCAGCCACCCTCAACTTACACTTTTGGCTAGAGTCGAAGTGCACAATATCTAACCTATGAACCAAGGCCACTGTTAGTATGCAACCTCAACTTATGTTTTTGCCTCAATCATGGTGCACAATATTCAAGGAATGACCAAGGCCAATTTTAGGATTTCACATTTGACAATGCTAGGTTACTTAGGTTTTTACAAAGAAAAGGGTACATGTAAAGCTTAAACATTGGGATAAAGGGATACATTACACATCCGGTTGGTCATTTAGGCTATGGACTAATATGAACAATGGCTGAAGGTCCTTCCCTAACCAACTACCCAAAATCTAAGTTAGAGTAACAGGGAAAGTTCTGAATTGAAATACGGTATAAGAAATAAGCAAAGAAAGCTCATTAACACATGACACTAATTACACTATTGACCTAGACTCTCAGATCATGTTTTTCATCACAATTAAACTACACTTATCAGAATAAGAACTGTTGATCATCAATATCACCTGGTTGCTATCAAGACTACTTAACAAAATTTTGATGCGTATCATTTTTCACAAAAGCTAACATATGCCATAGACTTTAATACTACGTGGTACCATACTACCTACACATCCTAAACGTGCTGGTTTAATAGAAAATAAATGTCCTTAGGGAAAGAAAATAGGCAAGAAAATCCCTCAGACTCAAAATTTAGGATAGTTATAGGCCATAGTTACTCATACTTCACCAAGTCCTATAACTACCCACACCCCATCGAAAAGAGTTCGCATTGTCCTCAGTGTACAAAAATGACAATATTAAAGCACAGGGATCAAAAGAAACATACCTGGGCACCTAAACACTAGTCTCTAGCTGGGACTAACTACCCTTAGTTTTCCTGGCAGTCTCCTTAGTAGCGGCAACCTGTCCGGGGGAGGGGGGTCTAGCACCCATCATCTTCTCTAACTTACATATCTACCGCGCCTTCTCATACTGCATGGAGCAAAGCCTAACAAGATCAAACTACTCCTCTTTTGTCATCCCTATCTCTCTCCTCACGGTATCTAGATCATTAGTATAAGGCCACTTCCCGAGGGAGTGGAGTGGTGTTTCCTCAGAGCCAAACAAATCAACAACCATCTCAGTGGGATCCAATAGGGTAATACAGGTGCTACTGATACTGCTGGCCTCATCTCTAAATGGTTCTCTGCCCAAATAGATGCCATGTCAGCAAGCCAGGCTGAACAGAGGGTCTGCTCTAATCGACACTCAAATCATCAATGCTCCACAATTAGTTGCCAAAACTAGATCAAGGATGAACAAATTTGTGTCGGGAGTGTCCGACTCGGTTAATGAGGACTGCCGTGCCACCATGCTAGTAGGAGATATGGACTTGTCTCGGCTCATGATTTATGCCGAGCAACTAGAAGTGGAAAATCATGGGAAAAGAAGAAGTGGTGAGTCCAAGAGGGCTCATTTTGAAGGAGGATTCCAAGGTTTTAAAGGTAGTTGGTTTCCTCAAGGCCACAAGTTCCGAGGCCAAGGGTCATCCAATGCTCCTAACAAGAGGTTTGCCAATGATAGGGTGACCAACGCAAGAGTCCAAGTTGGTAATGGAGGAATGATAAATTCTAGATGCCTAAGGTATGAAAAGAATCATAGTGGTCCATGTTTGAGGAATTCTAATACTTGCTTTGGTTGTGGTGAAATAGGTCACAAAGTTATTGATTGTCTCATGCTAAAAAAGGTAGATATGATATATTATTTAATTACAAGAGTAAGGAAAGAGCATGTGAATCACTTGAGAGTGGTGTTACGAATCTTGAGGGAGGAAAGGTTATTTGCCAAATATGAAAAATGTGAGTTTTAGTTGAAAGAGGTTGCTTTTCTAGGGCATATGGTGTCTGCTGATAGCATTAAGATGGATACTAAGAAGACAGGAAGTAACTAGGAATTGGCTTAGTCCCTTGGGTCCATCGGATATTCGGAGCTTCTTGGGTTTGGCAGGTTATTATCGGAGGTTTGTGAATGGCTTTTTTTCTATTGCTTCACTTATGACAAAGTTGACCCAAAAAGGCAAAATTCATGTGGACCAATGAATCTTAGAAGAGTTTTCAAAAAGATAAGCTTGCCTCCGCACCTATCTTGGCTCTACCGGAAGGGTTGGAAGGGTTCGTGGTATATTTTGATTCCTCAAGAATTGGTTTGGGGTGTGTTTTGATGCAAAAAGGTAAGGTGATAGCAAAGGCCTCTAGGCAACTTAAGGTGCATGAGAAGAATTATCCCACCCATGATCATGATTTGGCGGCCGTGGTATTTTGTTTGAAATTTGGTGTCACTACTTGTTTGGGGTTCATGTTGATGTGTTTACAGACCACAAGAGTCTCCAATATGTGTTCATACAAAATAATCTTAACTTGAGACAAAGAAGGTTGTTAGAGCTCCTTAAAGACTATGATATGAGTGTACAATATCATCCCGGCAAGGCTAATGTTATTGCAGATTTTCTAAGTCGAGTGTCCATCGGTAGTCTAGCTCATGTTAAGTATGGTACAAAGAGGTGGCCAGAGAGGTTCATCGGTTGGCTAGATTGGGTGTTAGGTTGGATGAAGTTGATAATGGTGGTGTAGTTGTTGTTGGTGGTTCTAAATCTTCCTTGATTGGGGAGGTAAAGGCAAAATAAGATCTTGACCCCGCCTTGATAGAGTTGAAGGCCTTGGTGAGAGATAGCAAAGTGGAGGTTTTCTCTTAAGCAGTAGATGGTGCCCTTAGATACTAAGGTAGATTGTATATGCAAAAAGTGGTTGATTTAAAAGAATTGATCGTGAAGGAAGCCCATAATTCATCCTATTCTATTCACCCTAGTTCTACAAAGATGTATAGAGACTTGAGGGAGGTGTATTGGTAGGGTGGTATGAAAAGGGATATCGCCAAGTTCACATATAGATGTGACAATTGCCAATAAGTGAAAGCTGAACATCAAAGGCTGAGTGGCCTAGACCAAGATATAGAAATTCCTACTTGGTTGTGGGAAGACATCAACATGGATTTTATGGTTGGGTAGACTACGACTAGGTAACATTATGACTCTATTTGGAGTTTTGTGGCTAGAATTACAAATTCGGCTCATCTTCTACCGGTCAAAACAACTTATGGTTCTGAAGATTATGCCATGTTGTATATATATGTGTTGGTCAGATGGCATGGGATGCCCTTGTCTATCATTTCAGATCATGGTGCTCAATTCATATCTCGCTTTTGGAGGTTCTTCTAAAGAGATCTTTGTACCAAGGTTAAGCTTAGCATGACGTTTCTACCTAAAACAGATGGTCAAGCTGAGAGGACTCTCCAAACTAGTCTCAAAATAGCATGAGCAATGTAGACAGTGTCCTCGGACTTGAGGACTAACCAAAGCTTATCTTTTAAGTACCAACTAGCCACATGGAGGATGATTAAAAGGTGCTCTAGTCCCTAAATAGTAATATCATGTAGGCATAGAGTATGCATTAATACATTTGAATGTACTAAGTATGCAGGATACAATGCAACAATACATAAGCTAATATAGTCAAAATACATAATAATAAGCGATCGATATATAATCTAAATATGGTAAGCATGATCAATGCTAATAATAAAACATGCTTGTAAATAATTCATCTTGCATAATATATATAGCATACACATGTGTGAGAAGCGATCTCAACCGACATAGACCAAGCAGCTAAAACTTGGAATCCAAGGCATGTCACCCCTTCGGTAAGGTGGACGAGCATGACACCCCCAGTAAGGTGTGGTCTACTTGCCAAGGCAAACCAAACATAATAAAATGACTAGATGGATCAAGTAGTATAGCAAGGGTAATAATCATAATACTATAGTAGCACATAGTTTAGAGACAACCTTATATAAGGACCCCTTGAGTCGAGCCCCCATCTTAAGTCTCAATCGGTGCTAAGTTAAATCCCACAGAATACTTGAAATAATCATAACTTATATAACTTGTAAGAAACATGGAAACATGACATGAGTAGCTCTTGAAACATGCTTGACCTCTAGTAGTGAGCCTAACTTCAACATGAGAGTAGATCATAATCGTACATGAACCCTTGCTTGAACATGAATGGCTCACAAGAGGTAAAAATCTTGAAATAGGGCTTGACTTAATACTTGTAAAATGATAGATACTTTTCATGAATTCAATACATGTATGAAAGAACTTAATTATCATATAGTAACTTGACTTGTAAATCATGAAATAGATATTAGCAACTTGAGAATTCTTGATTTGACATTTATCAAACACTTGGTGGGGTCATGATACTAGTTCAAAATTATGCGATTCGAGAGTGAAATAAGATGAGTAAACTTAATCCAAGTCAATCCACCAACATGTAGTAAAACCCTCATGTAGGGTACCTTGGAATGCATCACAAAAACTCATGATAAAGCAGAGATTCCTAGCTCAAGACATGCATAATCTCAATAGATAAAATCAAATCATAGTATAAGCTTGAAAGAGATAGTCATGCATAATAAATCAATATTTCATTAGAACCCCAACATAACTTATACTCATAATCCAAGATAATAGATACCCATAGATAATACAACTTGAAAACATGCATTTGTCATGAAAAGGGAAGGCTGGCTCTATGGGTAAAAGGGACCCAATGGATAAAACCCACATACCATAAGCCTTGATTCCCTTGAGGAGAGCTTGAAGGAAATATAGAGCTTGAAGTGAACACTTGAGTTCCAAAGTTAAGCTTGAAATCCTTCAATTTGGTATGAGATACTTGGTTAAGTCTTGGAGAGGTTTTTGTGAGGGTTTTGAGTGATATACAGTTGAAAAATGGCTAAGTGTGGGTGATTTCATCTTTTAGTGGGCATAGGGCTATAACCCCAATGCCCTTGGTCTTATAGAAAAATAAAGAAAAAGTTCTACTGGGCCGCGTCTTGTCCACGTCGTAGATCCAACGCAAAGAAACATTTTACATAGCTTTGCGCCCCTGGTGTAGCGCGGCCAGGGCGTGAATGCTCTCTAGAATTCAAAAACTAGAGAAATTTATTTTTTGCTACGGGTCCTCGAAAATATGAGATATACCCATTTTCCACTAAATTTTTCCCCTGATCGAGAATATGAAGTTGGATTTTTGATATCATGCACAAATTTTGAGATACTGGGAAATTATGATTATAGGCATTTCGAAGAACATTTTTGGGGCGTTTCAATCACATAGTCACTTGACTTGTAAATCATGTAATAGATGATCAATAACTTGAGAATTCTTGGCTTGACAATTTATCAAACACATGTTAGGTTCATGATACTTGTTTAAAATCATGTAATTCAAGAGTGAAATAAGATGAGAATACTCAAAGAAAATCAACCCACTAACACGTAGTAAAACCTTCATGTAGGGTACCTTGAAATCCATCACAAAAGCTCATAATAATTCATTGTTTCATAGCTCAAAACATGCATAGTCTCAATGGACAAGATCAATTCATTGTATAAGCTTTAAATAGAGAGTCATTCATAATCAATCAATATTTCATTAAAACCCCAACATAATTTATACTCATAATCCAAGATAAGAGACACCTATAGATAATACAACTTGAGAACATGCAATTTTCATTAAAGGGAAGGTTGGGCTCCATGGGTGAAAGGGACCCAATGGATGAAACCCACATACCTTAATCCTTGATTTCCTTGAATTGAACTTTAAGTTATTTTAAAGCTTAAAATGAATCCTTGAGTTCCAAAGTTGAGCTTGAGTTCCTTAGATTTGAATGAGAGAATTGAGGGAGTCTTAGAGGGGTTTGAGAGAGGGTTTTGTGAGTTATAAAGGTAAAAAATGGCTAAGTATGGGTGATTTCACGCTTAAGTGGGCATGGGGATATGACTCCAATGCCCTTGGCAGAAACAAAAAAAGTAAGAAATTTTGTAAAAAACTGGTGCGCATCCAGTCCACGATGGGACCAAATGCAAAGAAGAAATTTCACTGCTCCGCACCCCTGGAGCATCACGACTAGGGCGCGGATGCTATCTGGAAATCAGAAATTTGCAAAAACTATTTTTCGCTACAAGTTCTCTAAAATTAGTTTTATACCCATTCCCCATTCAATTTTGCCCCCTGATTTAGAATATAAAGTCAGATTTTCGATATCACGCACAAATTTTGAGGTATATAAAAATTATGATTATGGGCATTCCAAAGCACATTTTGGGGCACGTCAATATCTCCTCTTTGGAAAAATTCATCCTCGATTGTCAAAGAAACATGCATAAGAGAAGTAACTATGAAGATTTCAACCCGACATGAATGCAACAAATGTGTTTAAACATCATTTTCACAAATCTCAACATGAATGTCAAAAATCACCATAAACTTGTTACCATGAACATGAATGCATACAAAATGACATAAGGGCTGAAACTTAATACTTGTGAAATCATATAGAGGGCTTAAATTAGTACCTTCGGCTTGAGTAGAGTGAAAGAGATATGGGTATCGCTTTCTCATGTCCGCCTCGGCTTCCTATGTGGCAGTTTCAACTTGTTGATTCCTCTAAAGGACCTTGATGGAAGCTACATCTTTGCTTCTCAACCTCATTACTTGTCTATCCCAAATCCCCACCGGGACCTTCTGATTGTAAAATTATCTTCTACAACACCCACAAACCCAAGGGCAATATAACACTTAGTCACTAACACACTTTCTCAACATGGACACATGGAAGACTGGATGAACCATATTCATCTCCATAGGTAACTCCAACTGATATGCAACCTTACCCACTCACCTCAAAACCTTATAAGGACCCATAAACCTTGGGCTTAATTTCTCTTTCTTTCCAAACCAGACCATACCCTTCATGGGTGAGACTTTCAAGTAAACTTAGTCACCAACCTTAAACTTAAGATCTCATGTCCTCACATCGAAGTAGGCCTTTTGTCTACTTTAGGTTGTTTTCAATCTCTCCTTCTCGAAGGCCTCCATCACCAAATCCGGACCTGACAAAGCCATCTCCCCCACTTCAAACAACCCAATCCGGTATCTATAATGCCTACTTTATAAAGCTTCAAAGGGAGCTATACCAATGCTTGAGTGGTAGCTATTGTTTTAAGAAATTCAATAAGTGAAGATGTTCATCCCAACTACCCTTAAACTCTAAAATACAAGGTCTAAGAATATCCTCATGAGTTTGGATATTTCTCTTGG
Source organism: Solanum ossicruentum (assembly GCA_025774065.1). NCBI lineage: Eukaryota > Viridiplantae > Streptophyta > Magnoliopsida > Solanales > Solanaceae > Solanum > Solanum ossicruentum. Next base: position 7,791 of record JAOTQR010050331.1, read on the forward strand.
ATTGACCATCTCTTTGAGGATGAAAAGCTGTGATAAACATAACCTTGGTACCAAGACCTCTTTGGAAGAACCTCAGAAAGTGAGAAGTGAATTGATCACCATGATCTGAAATGATAGACAAGGTCACCTCATGCAATCTAACCAACTCACGTATATATAACTTGGCATAATCCTTGACATCATAAGTGGTTTTGATAGGTAGAAAGTGATCTGACTTTTTGATTCAATCCACAATAACCTAAATAGATCAAAGTGTTTCCTAGTCTAAGGCAACTAACCACAAAATCCATGTTGATCTCTTCCCACTTCCAAGTAGGAATCTCTATGTCTTGGGCTAGGCCTTCCGGCCTATGATGTTCGACTTTCACTTGTTGGCAATTCTGACATTCTGTTATGAACTTGACAATGCCTGTCTTTATACCACCTAAATAATACACCTCCCTCATGTATCTATACAACTTTGTAGAACTGGAGTGAATAGAATAGAATGAATTGTGGGCCTCATTCAAGATCAACTCCCTTAAGTCATAAACATTAGGCACACACAACCAACTTTTGTACCTAAGGGAACCATCTCCCCCTTAGGAGAAAATCTTAACTTTACCATCTTTCACTAAGCCCTTCAACACTATTAAAGTGAAGTCAAGATCTTGTTTTGACTTTACTTCCTCAATCAAAGGAGATTTTGAACTATCAACAACCCCTACACCACCATTTACAACTTCATCCAACTTAACCCCCAACCTAGCCAACTGGTGAACTTCTCTTGCCACCTCTTTGCCACCATCACCAATATGAGATATACTACCTATGGACACTCTACTTAGAGCATCGGCCGCAACATTTGCTTTGCCAAGATGATAATGCACACACATATCATTGTCTTTAAGGAGCTCTAACCACCTTCTTTGTCTCAAGTTAAGGTCTTTTTATGTGAACACATATTAGAGACTTGTGGTGGGTAAGCACATTAACATGAACCCCATACAAGTAATGACACCACATTTTCTAAGCAAACACCAAGGCCGCCAATTCAAGATCATAGGTGGGATAATTCTTCTCATTCACCTTAAGTTGTCTAGAGGCGTATGCTATCAGCTAGCCATTCTGCATAAAAACACACCCTTAATTGATTTTGGAGGCATCACAATATACCACAAACCCTTCCAACCCTTCCGGTAGAGCCAAGATAGGAGTGGAGACAAGCTTATCTTTCAAGGTTTAAAAACTCTTTTCACATTCATCGGTCCACATGAATTTTTCCATCTTTTGGGTCAACTTTGGCAGAAGAGAAGTGATGGAAGTAAAACCATTCACAAACCTCCAATAGTAACCCATCAAACCCAAGGAACTCCTAATATTCGACGGAGTCAAAGGTCTAGGCCAATTTAATCACCTCCGTCTTCTTTAGATCCACCTTAATGCCATCACCCAACACCACATACCCTAGAAAAGAAACCTCTTCCAACCAAAATTACATTTTTCATATTTTGCAAACAACCTCTCTTCTCTCAAGATTTTAAACACCACCCTCAATTGATTCACATGCTCTTCCTCACTCAAGGAATAAATTAATATAGCATCAACAAAGACCACCACAAACATATCAAGGTAGGATTTGAAGACTCTACATGAGATCCATAAATACAGCCGGTGCATTAGTCAACATGAAAGAGATAACCACAAACTCAAATTGCCCATACCTAGTCAAAAAGGCCATCTTAGGAATATCACACTCCCTCATCTTTACTTGGTGGTATTCAGACCGAAGATCAATCTTAGAATAGTGACTAGCCCTTTCTAGTTGATCAAAAAGGTCATCAATCCTTGGTAGAGGGTACTTGGTCTTTATGGTAACTCCATTAAGTTACCGGTAATCAATGTACATTCGAAGAGAATCATCCTTTTTCTTCACAAATAACACTGGTGCACCCTAAGGTGACTTACTAGGCCTTATGAAACCCTTCTCCAATAAATTCCTCAATTGATCCTTCAACTCCTTGAATTCTGGCGGGGCCATATGGTAAGGGGGGATGAAAATGTGTTGAGTATCGGGAAGGAGGTCTATACCAAAGTCTATTTCCCTTTTGAGAGGAACACCGGGAAGCTCATCGGATAAGACATCAAGAAACGCATTAACCACCGGAACTAACTCAATAGGAAGGACTTCGAACTCAACATCCCTAACCCTCACAAGATGCTAAAGACAACCCTTAGAAATCAAATTTTGGGCTTTAAAACAAGAAATGAATCTACACTTGACAACCACATCACGACTTTCCCACCTAAGAATGAGCTCATTAGGGAATTGGAATTTAACCCTACAGGTTTTACAATCAATAGAAGCATAATATGCATGCAACCAATCCATCCCAAGAATGACACTAAAATCCACTATATCTAATTCAGCAAAATCACAAGGCAAGACTTTATGCAATATGAACATGGGACAATTACTATAGACTCTTTTTGCATCAACGGACTCACCAACCGGGGTAGACACTTCATATGGTTCACGCAACAATTTGGGTCTCACATGAAGCTTTTTGGCAACAAAAGAAGTAATGAAAGAAAGAGTGGCACATGGATCTATGAATTTATACATATCAAAATCAAAAACCTTTAGCATACCAGTGATCACATCGGCACCTCTTCCACCCTTTGCCTTCCTTGAAGAGAATATAATCTATTTTGCCTTGGTGCACCCCTTGTTGGCCTCCCTTTGCCCTTAGACCTACATTAGCACCATGGCCTTATGGATGACCATTTCTAACTTTGTTTTGTGCATGAGGACAATCAATAACCTTGTGAACCACTTCACCACAACCAAAGAAAGCATTATAATTCATCTAACATGGACCAATATAGTTCCTTCCACACTTTTGGCACTTAGGGTGGGTCATCCGACCATTACAACTTAGAATCTTGGATTATCATTAGCAAATCTCTTATTAGGAGCATTGGAAGACCCTTGGACTTGGAACATGTTGCCTTAAGGAAACTAGCCACCCTTGGAACCTTGGAAACCACATTCAAAACGAGCCCTCTTAGGCTTACCACTTCTTCTTTTTGTAAGCTTTTCCCCCTCTAGTTGCTCGACATATGTAATGAGATGGGGCAAATCTGTATCACTCACCAGCATAGTCGTAGGGCACTCCTTATTAACCAATTCGGACACTCTCCACACAAACTTATTCGTTCTAGCTTTAGCGACGACCACCAAATATGGACCATACTTAGAAAGCTTGTTGAACTTGAGGGCATACACCCTCACACTCATGGAACCTTGATTAAGGTTCATGAACTCCATCATCTTAGCTTCGCTTAACTCGATAGGAAAGAACCAATTGAGGATTGCGTCTTTGAACTCCTTCCAAGGAATAACATTATCACCTCTCCTCTCCAATTTCCATTGGGTGAACCAATTTGTGTCACACCTTTGAGTTGGTCAGCCGCTAACTCTACTTTCTCCCTAAAATTGACCCCCATGATAGATAGCACTTTATACACCTTATCAATGAACTCTTGGGGATCCTCTTCTAGCTTGGATCCATGAAACTTCGATGGATTCATTCTTGTGAAATCCCTCACCCTAGAGGCCGGAGCGGGAGCATGAGGAACTTGGGCACCTTGGTTCATTTGGTTAGTCATAGCACTGGTAAACATGCTGATAGCATCTCTGAACTCTTCTTGGGCTACCCCTTCATTTGAGGAGCTTGAAGAGCGGGAGGGGCCAGTTGCTCCTCGGGAGTACAGGCTTTCCTTAGTCTTCCCCATAGAATCGATATGATCTAGAAAGTAACAAGAGCATTCATTAGGGGAAAAGCCTTATAGTTACACCTAATGCATGATATAGACCATGAAGTAGTGGAATATTTCCTAAAACTCCTCATAGCCACCCATTCATAGTTGTGGCTTGCTTTACAACCATGAACAAGACTATAACCGACATGGTGTGTTAGAATCTCAAGGACCATTAAGAACCTAGTGCTCTGATACCATATTTGTCACGAACCAAGCCTAGGTACTAGATGTGATACTATAGTAAACCCTCATGTAGGGTACCTTGTAAACCCTCATGTAGGGTACCTTGTAATCTATCACAAAAGCTCATAATAGTTCATAGTGTCATAGCTCAAAACATGTATAGACTTAATGGACAAGATCAATTCATGGTATAAGCTTGAAATAGAGAGTCATGCATAATCAATCAATATTTCATAAAACCCCAACATAATGTACATTTACAATTCATAATAAAAGATACCAATAGGTAATAAAACTTTAAAATAGCAGTTTTCATGAAAAGGAAAGGTTGGCCTCCATGGGTGAAAAGGACCCAATGGATGACAGCCACATACCTTAAACCTTGATTTCCTTGAAGTGAAGAAGTGATTTTAAAGCTTGAAATGAATCCTTGAGTTCCTAAGTTGAGCTTGAGATCCTTAGAGTTGAATGGGAGAATTGATGGAGTCTTAGAGGGGTTTGAGAGAGGATTTTGTGAGTTATAGAATTGAAAAATGGCTAAGTATAGGTGATTATGGTCATGGGGCTATGACCCCAATGCCCTTAGCCAAAATAGAAAAACCAAGGAAAATTTTGTACTGGTCCGCGTTGAGTGGACTCGACTTGGACCATTGCATTCTCTTGCATATTTTGTCCTTATCCTATTTATTATGATTATGCATATTGATATTATTGTGATGTCCTTAGATTTATGCATACCCACATGCTCAGTACATTCCATAAACTAACACACACTTCTTTGCCCACATGATGTAACCATGTAGGGACGGATGACGAGGAGACTACTCCATGACGTGGCTAGACTCGGATTTCGAGCTTGATGACTTGTTGGTGAGTTTCCATGCTTCCGAAACAAGCCCATTTATGATCATCTTCTATGTTGAGACTTTATTACTTTCTTTGGCTTGAGGGTGAATAGTATGTTATGTCCTAGACCCCCTCCAAGATCTTATTATGTATGTGCATGCTTTGGGCTTAATGGATTGATGTATATTCCCCTAAAGGAAACGATGACATTCTTAGTTTTATATACTTTTGCTTGCTTATTCTCTTACGCATGCTTATTTCACCTCATGAATGCTTATGATATGAATACGAGGCTTGGATTGGATGCCTTCGGGTGTCAGATTTAACGTGCCATAGCTATGCCCTAGGTCTACATCATGAGATGAGGTGAGACAACAATGTCCAACTTACCTCGCTAAACACATTCAACAATGCACCAAATAAGTTTTAGACTACCAAACTTACCAGTGAAGCCAAGGTTTTATGTACCAAACAGGTTGTCAAATTAGCCATTGCCAAAGATATTTGATGATGTTTTGAATGTGTACAATCCCACCAAAATGTTTAGTAATCGCAGGTGCCATGTTTATTTCAAAAGGCAATTAAAGACTATATTGTCGAATACACTCGGTATGACTCCCCAGATTTTTAAACTAAGACCAGAGTCGTTCCTTCTATGCATATAAGTACAACTTAATAAATTCAAATATGATGTTCAAAGTTTATTACATATTGTTTAGAGTCAAAAGGGTTCTCTAACATCGATTCAAGTTTAAAGAATCCCTATCGGCTAAGTTTCGATATGAGATCATATAAAGATCAACTTTAAATGGTTATATCTCGTAGAACATAAATATATACAAGACTCATTACATATCAAATTAAAGATATTTGAATTATCTTTAAAATGCATCCAATTTTTCTTTATTTGGAGTTAAAACTAAAAGGCTATCACAATTACACTAAAGTATGTCTAGGTTGTGCAACTTGGCAAGCTGAGTTCCAATTCGGTGCATCACTGAATGTGCTCGCTGTGTGCTTCAAGAAAACCTCAAAAATTTTCATATTAGGTGATATGAAGGACAATTTGGGGATGCACTGAATGTTTCGACGATGGGACCTCCAGATCACTCTTTTGGCCGACGAAACTCATTAAAATTTTACTTTTCAAATTTTGATGATTTTTTTTATATTCCCATATGGGTATTCACTTTTACCCTAAATTCACTCCCCTATGACTTTTTCATACCCTAATAACTTTCTCCTTTCTCTTATTTCAAATTTCCCTCTCAAGAAAGATTAAGACCCCAAGCCCGCAATAGAAGATCAAGCTCTAATTTCTTCCAATCTCTTCACCCAATTCATGACTTCTTAAACCTTGTTCAATGTTTTTCTCTAAGGTATGTGAATTTTCTTTCATGGTTTGCTTTCATCCATGAAGCCCAAGTTCTCTCCACTAATTTCTCCTAACTTAGGTTATGTATTTTCATGGGTTTACATGTTGTGGCTCCAAATCTATAGATTATGATATAATTGGTATTTATTTACCTATTTTGATATAAATTGACATGCAATTGGATAAAATTACTGTTTTACCAAGTCTTACTATATCAAGCTATAGGGTGTTTTGAAATGCATGGTGGATTTGTTTGGATTGTGATGTAAACTGATGAAATTCATGGAATTTATGCATGATGTCATCAAAATACATGATTTAAAGATGGTTTTGTATGACACCTCGTACCTCTATGCTCTTATATATCCGTGTTTCAAGCTTCATTTATTTAATTGGGGGAGTGTGTTAGGGTCATGGGAGACTTCTAGTACTTAGACAAGTTCAAGGCTTCCCTATGAGTTGAGTTTTGGGTGTTGGTTTATACATGGGTCAATTTTAAATGAGCACAACTTTTTTCAAACTTGGAACTGGACAACCCAAGACATGTAAAATAAAATCCCTTTGAGTTAGCTTTCCGACGCACTTGGTTTCACCTCATTTATAGTTCTGAGTCAAAATTTATGGCTATTTTACTGAAGACTGCCAGTGCAGTGTTGGACTAAGAGACCACTGTTATGGGTCGTAAGTTGTAGTTTGGGCTCGTAGCAATTTCTAGAAACTCCGAAATTGAGCCTAGGGGTTATGGGAGGGGTCCTATGGGTCATAGAACTGTTTAAGTGTCGTAACGGGGCCCACAACAGATGTTTGACAACTTTTAGGAAGGGTTATTTTGGTCATTTCCCACCCTTTCTAAGCTCTAGATTGGCATTTTTATACTTATTTAAGGTACCAAACTCTTAAGTTCATCATTTTATTATCAAAATACTCTCTCTAAAACCCTCTAAGACCTCCCCAAATCATATTCAAATCCCCCAGTCAAATTCAACGAAACTCGAGAACAAGTTTTGGATTTCAAAACCCCATTCCAAGCTTCAAGTCTTTCTCAACTCATTTTCAAGAATTCAAAATCTAAGGTATGTGTGTTTCAACCATTGGGTTCTTTTACCCTTGGAGTCCAAGCCTCCTTTTTACATGAACTCTATATTTCTAAATTGAATAACTTATGGGTCTTACTTATTATGAATTTGACTATTGTCACGACCCAAGCCTAGGGCCTAGATGTGACACGGCGAATGGGAACCCAAAAGCGCCCCAATCAAGCCTCTTAACATATCATTACACATCCTTGGTCACATAGCAATAAAATAACAATAATAGATAGAAAAAGGGGTAATACAGGGATAAGGGACATCTTTCATATCATAAACATCAAAGAGTCAAGAAAGTGAAAGCTCAAACCATTATTACATAACTTGTCCAACAACACCTCTAAACATAGAACTTAGTGGAGGCCAAGACAAAAAACCAGGCTCATCCTCATAGTCAAAGCAAATAATAAAAGAAAAGAGAATCTCTATACATAGAATAAGATCAAAGACATTATCCCTGAAATTGAGGACTCACCAACTTGCTTTGAGTGTAATCGAACTAGCCATGTGGAGGATAAAAATGATCATGTGGAGCTCTAGTTCCTACATGGTAACATCATGTATACATAGAGTATGCGTTAGCAGATTTAAATGTACTAAGTATATAGGGTGCAATGGAACAAGAGAGAGGCAACATAATCAAAATACATAGGCAATAAATGAGCATATAGCACTATGACATACATGAGTGATGCTTGAAGTAAACATGCTTACATCGAATATATTACATGTGTAATAGAAGACCATCATCATAGATCAAGCAACTTAGTACTTTGAATCCAAGGTAGACCACTCCTTAGTAGTGATTGAGGTACCAACCCTTTAATTAGTTAACAGATATGACCACTTGTCTCCCTTGGAGTGCATAGAACTGATTGTGCCCTGGGGCACCACCTTGTTGTCCTCCTCTCCCCAAAGGAACCACATTAGCACCCCAGCCTTGTGGATGAACATCCTTACCCTTCTTGTGATTATGTGGACAATCAATCATCTTGTGGCCTACTTCCCCACAACCAAAACAAGCATTAGTATCCCCCAAGCATGGGCCACCAAGAACCCTACCACACTTTAGACACATAGCATTAGGCACCATACCACCATCACCTTGGGCCCTTGGGTAGTCATTAGCAAACCTCCTATCAGGAGCATGTGAGGACCCTTGGCCTTGTGAAATTGACCACCTTTGTTACTTTGGAACTTACCATCAAAATGGATCTTTTTGGCCTCATTACTCCTTCTCTTTCTCAATTTTCCCCCTCTAATTGTTCGACATAAGTCATCAAGCAGGACAAATCCATGTCACTAATCAACATAGCGGTACAACATTCTTCACTCACCAAATTGGATACACCTATCATAAACTTATTCAGTCTACACCTCGAGTCGGCAACCAAGTATAGAGCATATTTTGAGAGTTAGTTGAATATGAGGGCATACTTCCTCACACTCATAGGTCCTTGCTTCAAATTCATGAACTCCATCATTTTGGCTTCCCTAGGCTCAAGAGGAAAAAGATCAGTTAAGGAAAGCAGCCTTAAACTCCTCCCATAAAACCACATTGTTGTTTCCCTTCTCCTTCTTCCATTGAATGTACCATATTTGGGCCACCTCCTTGAGTTAGTAGGCGGCCAACTCCGCGTTCCCTTCCGACCCCATACCCATGTTAGCCAACACTTTGTATACCTCATCAATAAACTCTTGAGGGTCCTTATCCACCTTAAAAACTATTGAAATACAGTGGGTTCATTCTCATAAAGTGTCTTACTCAAGATGCTGGAGTAGGAGCATGAGGGTCTTGGCCCCTTGATTGGCTTGATTAGGCATAACTTGAGCTAACAAGGTGAGACTATCCTAGATCCCTCCATAAGCCGATTGTTCCTCGGTGTGCGGGCTCTTGTTCCACTTGTGTTAGGCATGATCTAGCTTGGAAAAGAACATTCATCACAGGGGGAACCTTACCTAACTTTTATAGCATGACATAGCGTAAGAAGAAGGGAAACATTTCATAAAATGTCTCACAACCTCTTACTCATAGTTGTAGTGCACAACACAACCATGAATAAGACTCTAATCGACGTAGTGTGACGGATGCTGAGGACTATGAACAATGTGGTGCTCTGATACAAAGTTTTTCATGACCCAAGCCTCGGGCCTAGATGTGACATGGCAAATGAGGAACCCAACGAGGCCCCAATAAAGAATCTTAACATATCATTACACTTTCTTGGTCGCTGTAACAATAAAATAAACAATAGATAGAAAAAGGGGTAATATGGGGCTAAGGGATATCTTTCATGTAATAAACATCAAAGTGTCAAGAGAGTCAAAGCTCATTGCATCATTACATAACTTGTCCAACAACACCTCTAAATATAAACTTAGCGGGGGCCAAGACAAGCAACAGGGCTCACCCTCATAGTCAAAGCAAACAATAAAAGAAAAGAGAGTCTTTATCAATAACACAAGATCAAAGACATTGTACTCGAAGTTGAGGACTCACCAACTTGCTTTGAGAGTAATCGTACTAGCCACATTGAGGAGGAGGAATATCAAGTAGAGCTCCGGTTCCTGCATGGTAACATCATATAGACATAGAGTATGCATTAGTATATTTGAATGTACTAAGTATGTAGGATGCAATGCAACAAAAGATAGACAACATAATCAAAATGCATAGTTAGGCAATAAATGAGCATATAGCAATATGGCATGCGTGAGTGATGCTTGAAGTAAACGTACTTACATAGAACATATTACATGTGTAGTAGGAGTCCATCATCATAGTCCAAGCAACTTAGTACTTAGAATCCATGGCAACCCACCTATTAGTAGTGATTGAGGTACCAACCCCTCAATTGGTTGACGAACATGACCACCCTCCACCGGAAGTGATTGAGGTACCAACCCCTCAATTAGTTTATGACTAACGACCATTATCTTAGGCAATTGAGGTACCAACCCCTTATTTGGTTGATGGCTTACCACACCCATCCGAGGTGATTGAGGTACCAATGTCTAAATTGGTTGATGTCTTACCAACCCCATCTGAGGTGATTGAGGTACCAACCCCTCAATTAGTTGATGGACATGACCACCCTCCACCAAAAGTGATTGAGGTACCAACCCCTCAATTGGTTGATGGCTTACCACCCCTATCCGAGGTGATTGAGGCATCACCCCTCTATTGTATATGGTCAACTCACAACACAATAGATACTTTTAGTGAAATCACACATGCATATCATCCTTTCATCATCATAAAGTCACTAAACTCAGATGCCAAACATTAGGCCTTCAACAACTCAAGAAACATAATTTGAATATTTTATCAAACACTTGGCGGGTGTGTAATGCTAGTTAATGTCATTCAATTCAAGAGTAAAATTATGCAAGAAAACTTAATGTAAAACCACCCAGCAACAATTTACCCTCATGCAATATACATCAAAACCCTTCATGAAGTCTCAATGTAGATCAAAGATTCATAGCTCAAAACATGCTTAAACAATCACACTTTTATGAGACCCCAACATAGTTCATAGTCTAATTCATAGTAAGTAAGACTCATAAGTAACTCAACTTAGAAACATGAGATTTATGTAAAAAGGAATCTTGGGCACCACGAGCGAAAGGGCTCAATGGTTGAAACCCACGTACCTTAGCTTTGGAGAATTCCTTGAAAAAGATTGGAAATGGAGACTTGAATCCTGAGTGAAATCCTTAAGTCCTGAATGAGTTTAGAACCCTTAATTTTAGTAAAATATTTGTCTAAGTGTTTAGGAGAGTATTGGGGAATGTCTTTTATGATATAAAGGTGAAATATGGCTAAGTATAGGTATGTTCATGCATGGGAAGACTTGCACCCAAGACCCATAATTGTTGGACCGAACAAGAAAACTGGTGACAAAATTACACTGAGGCGCGTCGCACCTTGGGCATGCAAACCTCTCTTGAAATCGCATTTTTCTATTTTCAAATTTTCATATGGTTTCTTTAAAATTAGGTTTATACCTATTCCCTACTTAATGTTTCCCTCGAATGAAGAATATGAAGTTGGATTTTCGATATTACGCACGAATTTTGAGATATATGAAAATTATGATTCCAGGAACTTCTGAGGCATATTTTCTAGCACTTTTTGGGGTTGTTTCAACTATGAACTATACTGGAGTTTCATTAAAGTGTGATTTTTTATGTATATTTTGAGCTATGGATCTATGATCTACTTTTGAGATTTGATGACAGATTTCAATATATATTGCACGAGACTATTAGGAAGTGTTAGTGTGAGGTTTTACATTGATTTTTCTTGCATAATTTCACTCTTGAATTGCATGGTTTTACACTAGCATGTCACACCCGCCAATTATTTGATAACATGTCCAATTATGGTTTCTTGAGTTATTGAAGCCCAAATGCTTGGTATATGAGTTAAGTGACTATATGATGATGAAAGGGGTATATATAGGAATTTTTATAATGAAAAGCTTCTATAGTGTTGTGAGCTGACCATAGCCAATTCAAGGGTGTTGCCTCAATCACCTTAGATGGGGGTGGTATGTCAATAACAAATTGAGGTGTTGATACCTCAATCCCTTCCCGTGGAGGTTGATACCTCAATCACCTCAGCAGGGGGTAGTAAGCCATCAACCAATTTAGGGGTTGATACGTCAATCAGTTCTAATGGAGGGTGGTCATGTCCATCAACAAATTGAGGGGTTGATTCCTCATTCACTTCTAAAGGGTGGTCTACCTTAGATTTCAAGTACCAAGTTTTCTTGGTCTATGATGATGGTCTCTTTCTTCACATCTAATATGTTCTATATAAACATATTTTACCTCAAGCATCATTCATACATGATATATTGTTATTATGCTATGTATTGATTATCATTATGCATTTTGCTTATGTTGCCTATATCTTGTTGCATTGCATCCTATATATATAGTAGATTCAAACGTACTAACACATGCTCTATGCCTACATCATGTTACCATGTAGGAACCGGAGCCCTACTTGATCATCCTCCTCCTCCACGTGGCTAGTATGATTTCTCTCAAAGCAAGTTTGTGAGTCCTCAACTCTGAGGACATGTGTCTCTTGATTTTAATTCTATGTGTTGATTTTCTATATTAGAAACTTATGACTATGAGCTCGAAGATTGTAGTGGCCCCCGCTCCTATGCAGTTAGTATAGGTGTTTTTGGAAGCTTATGATGTATTAATGCTATCCTCTATTTGCTTGTTATGTTTCTATGGTAATTAAGTTGTTCCTTAGCCCTGTTTATCCCTATTTACTATCTCTTATTATTGTTCAAATGCTTCCACGACCAAGGATGTGTAATGATATGCTAAAAGGGTTGTTTGGGCTTCCTTTAAATTCCCCATTCGTCATGCACATCTAGGCCCCAGGCTTGGGTTGTGACAAACTTCTTATTAGAGTACTAGGTTGTTAATGGTCCTTGGCATCCAACACACCATGTCGATTAAAGTCTTATTCATGGTAGTGCTATGTACCACGACTATGAGTAAGAGACTACAAGACGTTCTAGGAAATATTTCCCTTCTTCTTACTCTATGTCATGCTATAGAAGTTACAATAAGGTTTTCCCCCTAATGAGTGTTCTATGGTATTCTAGATCATGCCTAACACAAGAGAAAGAAGAGTCCACACACCTGAGGAACAACTAGCTCATAGTGTGCTCCTAGATGCTCTCACTTTGCTAGCTCACGCCATGGATAACCAATTCAACCAAGGGGCCTAAGCCCTTCATGCTCCTGCTCTGAAATCTCAGGTGAGAGATTTCATGAGGATGACCCTACAGGAGTTCAATGGATCTAAAGTGGATGAGGACCCTTATGAGTTAACTCATGAGGTATACAAAGTGTTGTCTATCATGTCTGTGAGGTCGGAAGAGAAGGAAGAGTTGGAGGCTTACCAACTCAAGGGGTGGCCCAAATATGGTATACTCAATGGAAGGAGGAAAATGGAAACAACAATGTGATTCTATGGGAGGCATTTAAGGCAGCTTTCCTCAATCTGTTCTTTCCTCTTGAGCTTAGGGAGGCAAAAATGATGGGGTTTATGAATTTTAAGCAAGGATCTATGAGTATGAAGGAGTATGCCCTTAAGTTCAACCAACTCTCAAAATATGTTCCACACTTGGTTGCCAACCCTAGGTCTAAAATGAACAAGTTTGTGATGAGGGAATCCGATATGGTGAATGAGGAGTACCGGGCCGTTATGTTGATTAGTGACATGAATTTGTCATGCTTGATGACTTATGCCGAACAATTGGAGAGGGAGAATTAAGGAAGATAAGGAGTCATGAGGCCAAGAGAGCTTGTTTTGATGGTAAGTTCCAAACTGCCAAGGGTGGCCGGTGTCACCAAGGCCAAGCGTCTTCTCAAGTTGCTAGTGAAAGATTTGCTATTGACTACCCAAGGCCCCAAGGAGGTGGTAGTATGGTTCCTAATGCTATGTGCCCAAAGAGTGGTAGGGGTCATGGTGGCCCATATTTAAAAGACACTAATGCTTGTTTTGGTTATGGTGAAGTGGGGCATAAGGTGATGGATTGTTCACGAAATCGCAACAAGGGTGAAGATGTTCATCCACAAGGCCGGGATGCTAATACAGTTCCTTTGGTAAGAGGAGGTCAACAAGGTGTTGCCCCAAGGTACAATCAGTTTTATGCTTTTCAAGAAAGGTGAGGGGTAGATGAGGTGCCAGATGCCATTACTGGTATGTTAAAAGTCTTTGATTTTGATGTGTATGCATATATAGACCTGGGTGCCACCCTTTCTTTTGTTATTCCTCTTATTGCCGAAAAGTTTCACGTTGAACCCGAATTGTTGTGTGAGTCTTATGAGGTGTCTACTGCCATTGGTACATTTATTGTTGCTCGAAAGGTCTATAGAAACTTTCTCGCTTGCATCTTGTATAAAATATTACCTTATGATTTTATTGAGTTAGATATGGTGGATTTTGATGTTATTCTTAGGATGGATTGGTTGCATGTATATTATGCCACTACTGATTGTAGAACCCATAAGGTCAAATTTCAATTCCCAAATGAACGCGTCATTGAGTGGGAGAGTCATGATGTGCTGGTCAAGGGTAGGTTTATTTCTTGCATAATCTTTAATGGGTATCTCTATTATCTTGTGAGGGTTAGGGATGTTGAGTCTAAAGTCCTTCCTATAGAGTTGATTCTGGTGGTGAATGCGTTTCTTGTTTTCTTTCCTAATGACCTTCCCGATTTTCGTTTGAAGGGGAATAGACTTCGGTGTAGACCTTCTCCCCGATACTTAACCCATTTCTATTCCCCCTTACCATATGGCCCCGATGGAGTTAACAAAGTTGAAGGAGCAATTGAGGGATTTGTTGGAGAAGGGTTTTACTAGGCCTAGCCAATTACCTTGGGGTGCACAGGTGTTGTTTGTGAAGAAGAAATATGGTACTCTTATAATGTGCATTGACTACCGATAACTTAATAGAGTCACCATATAGAATAAGAATCCCCTACCGAGGATTGATGATTTGTTTGACCAACTTCAAGGTGCTAGTGACTTCTCTAAAATTGATCTTTGGTCTGGGTATTGCCATCTGAAGGAGAGGGAGTGTGACATTCCCAAGATGACCTTCCGAACTAGGTATGGGCATTATGAATTTGTGGTTATGTCTTTTGGGTTGATCAATGCACCGACTATTTTCACTGATCTTATGAATAGGGTCTTTAAACCCTACCTTGATTTGTTTGTGGTGGTTTTAATTGATGATATTTTGATCTATACTCATAGTGAGGAGGAGCATGTGATTCATTTTGGTTGAAAGAGGTTGCCTTTCTAGGACATATGGTGTCGGGGGATGGTATTAAGGTGGTTCCTAAAGAGATGGATGTGATCAGAAATTGGCCTAGACCATTGACCCCATCGGACATTATAAGTGTCTTGGGCTTAGTAGGTTACTATCGGAGGATTGTGAATGGGTTCTCTTGTATTGCTTCTCCCATGAATAAGTTGACCTAAAAGAAGGCTATGTTTGTGTGGTCTGAAGAGTAAGAAAAGAGTTTCCAAACCTTGAAGGATAAGCTTGTCTTCATTCCTATTGTCTCTACTAGAAGTGTTTGAAGGGTTTGTGTTGTATTATGATGCCTCCTGGATTGGTTTGGGTTGTGTTTTGATGCAAAATGGTAAGGTGATAGCCTATGCTTCTAAACATCTCAAGGTGTATGAAAAGAATTATCGTACTCATGATCTTGAATTGGTCGCCGTGGTATTTTCTTTGAAAATTTGGCATCATTATTTGTATGTGGTGCATGTTGATATGTTTACTGATCATAAGAGTCTCCAATATGTTTTCACTCAAAAAGATCTCAACTTGAGGCAACGAAGGTGGTTAGATCTTCATAAGGATTATGATATGAATGTTAATTATCATCCCGGTAAGGCTAATGGGCAATGCTTTGAATAGTTTGTCTATGGGTAGCCTAGCTCATGTTGATGATAGGGGCAAGGAGGTGGCTAGAGAGGTTCATCGGTTGACTAGATTGGGGGTTAGGATGAAAGAGGTTGATAATGGTGGCATCGTGATTTTTGTTAGTTCAAAATCTTCCTTGATTGATAAGGTAAAAGCAAAGCAAGATCATGAGCCCTCTTTGTTAGAATTGATGCCTTTGGTGAGAGAGGGCAAAGTGTAAGTTTTCTCCCAAAGGAGAGATGGTGCCCTAAGGTACCAAGGTAGGTTGTGTGTGCCTAGTGTGGATGACTTGAGAGAGAGGATTCTTGATGAGGCTCATAATTCTTCCTATTCTATTCACCCAGGTTCTACAGAGATGTATAGGGATTTGAGGGAAGTGTTCTGGTGGAGTGGTATGAAGAGGGATATTGCTAAGTCTATGTATGGTTGCCATAATTGCCAATAAGTTAAAGCTGAACATCAAAGGCCGGGTGACCTAACCCCTGATATAGAGATTCATACTTGGAAGTGAGAGAAAATTAACATGGATTTTGTGGCTGGGTTGTCTCTGACTAGAAAGGGTTTTGATTCTATTTGGGTTGTGGTTGATAGAATGACGAAGTCGGCTCATTTCCTACCGGTCAAAACTACATATGGAGCCGAAGATTATGATAAATTGTACATTCATGAATTGGTTAGATTGCATAGGCTGCCTTGGTCTATCATCTGGGATCCTGGTGCTCAATTCACTTCGCACTTTTGGAAGTTATTTCAAAGAGGTCTTGGTACCAACTTAAAGCTTAGCACGGCCTTTCACCCTCAAACGGATGGGAAAGCAGAAAGAACTATCCAAACTCTTGAGGATATGTTTAGAGCTTGTGTTTTGGAATTTAATGGTAGTTGGGATGATCATCTTCCACTCATTGGGTTTGCTTATAGTAATAGTTGTCATTTGATCATTGGGATAGCTCCTTTTAAGGCCCTTTATTGAAGGCATTGTAGATCCCCGGTTGGATGGTTTGAGGTGGGGGAGGTAGCCTTTCTAGTTCAGGACTTGGTTATGAAGGCCATGAAGAAGGTGAGGTTGATTAGGGAAAGATTGAAAACCGCCAAAAGTTGATAACAGGCTTATGTCGATGTTAGGGGAAGGGATCTTGAATTATAAGTTGGTGATTGGGTCTATTTGAAGGTTTTGCCCACGAAGGGTGTGGCTTATTTTGGTTAAAAAGGTAAATTGAGTCCGATAACAGTGGTTCTTTATAGAGTGTTGGGAAGGATTGGCAAGGTGGCATATGAGTTGGAGTTGCCCAATGACAGACATATGGTTCATCCGATCTTCCAAGTCTATGTTGAGGAAGTATGTGGGTGATCCAAGTGCTATTTTGCCTCTTGATGTTGTGGGGGTTGTTGAAGACAATTTGACTTATGAGGAGATTCTGGTAGAAATCTTGGATAGGCAAGTGAAGGGGTTGAGGAACAAGGAGGTAGCTTCCATCAAGGTTCTTTGGAGAAACAAACAAGTTGAAAGTGCCACATGGGAGGCCGTGGCAGACATGCAAAAGTGATATCCATATCTCATCAACTGTACTCAAGCCTAAGGTACTAAATCAAGTTCCTCTATATGATTTTCAAGTCTTATGTTTTGACCCTTATGTCACTTTCATGCATTCATGTTTATGTTGACAAGTTGATGTAATTCTGACAAGTTGATGGTTATTTTAATGTTTATGTTGAGACTTTTTGAAAATAATATTTAAGTGCATTTGTTGCATCCATGTTGGGACAAAATCTTCGTGATTACTTTCCTTGTGTATGTTTCTTTGACATTCGAGGACGAATATTCCCAAGGGGAGATATTATGATGCCCTGTACCTCCATGATCTTATATATCCATGTTTCAAGCCACATTTGTTTAGGTGGGAGTGTTTTAGCATCGTGGGAGACTTCTAGTACTTAGACGAGTTCAACGTTTCCCTATGAGTTGAGTTTTGGGTGTTGGTTCAAGAAAAGGTCAATTTTAAACGAGCATAAATTTTATCACACTTGGAGCTGGAATACCCACGACATTTCATATACAAACCCTTTGAGTTAGCTTTCCAATGCACTTGGTTTCACATCATTTAGATTTCGGAGTCAAAAGTTATGGCCATTTTACTGAAGATTGCCAGTGCAGAGTTGCACTACCAGACCACTATTACGGGTAATAAGTTGGGGTAGAAGCTGCAGTTCAGGCTCGTAGCAATTTCTAGGAACTCCGAAATTGAGCCTTGGGGTTACGGGAGGAGTCCTATGTGTCGTACTACTACGTTTGACAACTTTTTACGAAGGGTTATTTTGGTTTTTTTCCACCCTTTCTAATCTCTAGATTGACATTTTAATACACATTTAAGGTCCCAAACTCTTAGGTTCATCATTTTATTGCCAAAATACTCTCTCTAAAACCCTCTATGATTTCCCCAAATCATTTTCAAATCAACCATTCAAATTTAAGGAAACTCAAGAACAAGTTTTGGATTTCAAAACCTCATTCCAAGCTTCAAGACTTTCTCAACTCATTTTCAAGAATTCAAAATCTAAGGTATGTGGGTTTTAACCATTGGTTCCTTTCATCCATGGTGCCCATACTTATTATGAATTTGACTATGAACTATATTGAGATTTCATTAAAGTGTGATTGTTTTAAGTATGTTTTTCGCTATGAATCGATGATCTACTTTGAGATGTGATGAGGGGTTTCAATGTATATTGAATGAGAGTATTACCAAGTGTTGGTGGGTAGTTTTATAGTAATTTTTCTTGCATGATTTTACTCTTGAATTGTATGGTTTTACACTAGCATTTCAGACCCACCAAGTGTTTGATAAAATGTCCAATTAAGGTTCATTGAGTTGTTAAAGCCCTAATGCTTAGTATATGGGTTAAGTGAATATGATTATGAAAGGAATGTATATATGAGTTGTTATCATGAAAAGCATCTATAGTGTTGTGCGTTGACCATAGCCAATTGAAGGGTGATGCCTCAATCACCTCGGATGGGGGTGGTATGCCATCAAACAATTGAGAGTTTGATACCTCAATCACTTTCTGTAGAGGGTGGTCATGTCCATCTGCCAATTGAGTGGTTGATACCTAAATCACCTCAGATAGAGGTGGTAAGATATCAACCAATTGAGGGGTTGATACCTCAATCACTTCCGATGGAGGGTGGTCATGTCCATCAACCAATTGAGGGGTTGATTCCTCAATCACTTCTAAGGGGTGGTCTATGTTAGATTCCAAGTACTAAGTTTGCTTGGTCTATGATGATGGTCTCTTTTGTTTGAAATGACCCCAAAAAGTGCCCTAAAATGTGCCTCAAAATATCCATAATTTTAGTTACCATATATCTTAAAATCCATGTGCAATATCAAAAATTCGACGTTATATTCTTGTTCATAGGGTCAAAATAAGGGGGAGAAGGGTCTAACCCTGATTTTAGAGCCATCAAATAACAATGTCAAGTTTCAAAAAAATCAATTTCTAGAGGTGGTCCGCGACGTCCCTCTGTCACGAAGCAGTGTTAATTTTTCCATGTTTTGTTGTCTCGGTCGAAGACTTTTAAGTCATGGGACTAAGTGTTACCAAACGTATTTTTAGCTATACTTAGCCTTATTTTACCATCATATCATCCTAAACATTTCCTAAGACTTGCCAAAACACTTAGCCATATTTTCACTCTAAAATTCAAGATTCAAAACCCTCATCCCATGCTAAGGATTATCATCAAGCTTCATGCCTCCATTTTCAATCTTCACCAAGAACTTCTCCAAAGCTAAGGTATGTGGTGTTGAACCATTGGGTACTTCCACCCATGGTGCCTAAACCCTCTTTATACTAATATTACATGATTTAAAGTGGATTTTACATGTGGGTATTGTATATTGAGGAATTTACTACACAATGATTTATGTTCTTGGAAAGTATAGTTGTCTTAGCATGTTTTGAGCTTTAGATGTTGGATCTAATGTTGGATTTGATAAGGGGTTTTGATGTGAAAGTCTAGGGGATGTTGTAAAGTGTTGATTGATGGTTTTACAATAGATTTTCTTGCATGATTTCACCTCCAAATTGCATGGTCTTTTACCCCCATTACACACCCCCAAGGTGTTTGATAAAATTTGTGGTAATGGTTTCTTGAGGAAATAAAGCTCCAAAGCATGAGATATGATATAAATGATGTTATGATGGTAAAATGAGCTTATGTATAGGATTATTCCTATGTGAAGTATTGCACTAAAGCATATGATAAATCCTATATAAAGTGTTGCATTAGACCATAATCGATCTGGGGGGACAAGAGCGCGGGTAACCATGCTGGGGGTTTTATACCCATCAACCATGTGAGGGGTTTATACTTCGTCACGGTGTTGATAATGTGTGATTAACGTCAACCATGTGAGGGGTTTATACCACAAAACCACCTAAGGGGTTTATAACTTGAATAGCTAGCTTGGTCTCTTCTACACATATGATATCCAAATGAGCATAAGCTACTTAAGCATGTTTTACTGACTCATTGAACATACATATCATATTGTTATACTATTCCTATTTTATAATGCATGCATTTTGAGTATAATGTCTATCTATTATTGTATTGCATCCCACATTCTTAGTACATGTACATTTATACTCTTGCCTACATGATATCACCATGTGAAATTGGTGCTCATGTTGATAATCCTCCTTCTCTACGTGGCTAGATTGGTTCTATTCAAAGCTAGTTGGTGAGTCCTCCACTTCGGGGTCCCTAGTCTATATAGCTATTATCTATGTTTTGAGACACTTTCTTATGTTCTATTTTGACTATGAGGGTGAGCCTAGTTACTTAGTCTTGGCCCCCGTTCTATCTATGTATTTAGAGGTGTTTGTTGGACAAGTTATGCATCTATGTTATGAGCTATGACTCCTTGACCCTTATTGATGATGTTTTGCAAGCTATCCCTTAGCCCCTCTTTTTCCCTTAATCTTATTTTATGTCTTTTACATGCTTCTTTGACCAATGATGTGTAATGATACGTTGAGAGGCTTATTTGGGGTTCCTTCGGGTTCCCCATTCGCCGTGTCACATCTAGCCCAAGGCTTGGGTCCGGAAAAACTTGGTATCAGAGCACTAGGTTGTTAGATCCTTATAGTCCAACACACCACATCGATTAGAGTCTTATTCATGGTTGTATTATGCACCACAACCATAAGTAAGAGGCTATGAGGTGTTTTAAGAAATGTTTCTCTTCTTCATGTTCTATGTCATGCTATAGAGTTGTAGTCAGTTTTCTCCCCCAACGATTGATCTTTGCTATGCTATATTATGACAAACACTAGAGGAACACAGGCCCAAACTCAAGAGGAGCAAACTACCAATGGTGAGCTCCAGGATGCTCTTACTATGCTTACCTAATTGGTAGCCAACCAAGTCCAACAAAGGGCCCAAGCCCCTCATGCTACTACCCCGAGAGCTAGGGTAAGAAACTTTATGAGGATGAATCCTCTGGTTTCCTTGGGTCAAAGGTGGATGAAGATCCACAAGAGTTCATTGATGAGGTCTACAAAATCTTGAATATCATGGGTGTTGGGCCAAATTAAAAGGCAGAGTTGGCGGCGTACCAACTCAAGGATGTAGCCCAAATTTGGTATGAACAATTGAAGGGTGAGAAGGGGTTGGTAATGTAGTACTTTGGGAGGAGTTCAAATTTGCCTTTCTTAATCGGTTCTTCCCTATTGAGCTTAGGGAAGCAAAGTTGGTAGAGTTTATGAACTTGAAACTAGGTTCCATGAGTGTGAGGGAGTATACTCTCAAGTTTAATCAACTTTCGAGGTGTACTCCTCACTTGGTGGCCAATCATAGATCAAGGATGAATAAATTTGTGATGCGGTTCTCCGACTTAGTGAGTGAAGAATACCGGTCCACCTCGCTTATTAGTTACATGGACTTGTCTCGGTTGATGACATATGTCGAGCAAATGGAAGAGGAGAGATTAAGAAAGAACAGGGGGTATGAGGCCAAGGGGGCCCAATTTGAGGGTAAATTCCAAAATGGTGCTAAGTTTCGTCAAGGCCGAGGGCCTCCTTATGCTATTAATAGGGGGTTTGCCAATTACCTCCCGAGGCCTCAAGGTGTGGGTGGAATGACTCTATTGATATGTGCCCTAAATGTGGAAGAAGCCATGGAGGCCCATGTTTGAGGGGTCCTAACGCATGCTATGAATGTGGGGAGCTTGGTCACAAGAAGGTAGATTATCCAAGAAATCGTGGCAAGGTCCGGGGTGCTAACGTGGTTCCATTGGGAAGAGGTGGTCCTCAAGGTGGGGACCACCTCAAGGTGGGGCACTAAGTCACAATTGATTTTATGCTCTACATGGAAGGCAAAGGGTTGTGAGGACCCCAATATTGTTACCGGTATGTTGAACATCTTTGACTTTGATGTGTAAGCTTTGATTGATCCGGGTGCCACTCTTTTTTTTTTACTCCTCTTGTTTCTTAAAATTTCCATGTTTTTCCCAAGTTGTTGCATGAGTCATATGAAGTGTCTACTTCTATTGGTGCCTTTATTGTTGCAAGGAAAGTTTATAGGAGTTGTCCTATTTGCATTTTGAATAAGTTGTTGCCTTGTGATCTTGTTGAATTAGACATGATGGACTTTGATGTTATTCTTGGGATGGATTGGTTGCATGCCTACTATGTTTCTATTGATTGTAGAGCCTGCAAAGTCAAGTTCCAATTTCCCAGTGAACCCATCCTTGAGTGGGAAAGTCAAGATGTCATGGTCAAGGGTAGATTCATTTCATGCATTAAAGCCTATGAGTTGATTTCTAGGGGATGTTTGTATCATCTTATGAGGTTAAAGATGAGTCCAAGGTCCCTTCCATTGAGTCAGTCCCTATTGTAAATAAGTTTCTTGATGTCTTCCCAAATGACCTTCCCGGTGTCCCTCCCGAAGGGGAGATAGACTTTGGCATAGATCTTCTTCCCGATACTCACCCTATCTCCATTCCCCCTTAATGTATGGCCCCGGTGGAGCTGAAGGAGTTAAAAGAGCAATCGTACAATTTGTTGGAAAGGGATTTATCAGACCTAGTCAATCACCTTGGGGTGCTCTAGTGTTGTTTGTAAAGAAGAAGAATGGGTCACTTAGGATGTGCATTGACTACCGACAACTGAATAAGGTCGCTATAAAGAATATATATCCTCTTCCAAGAATTGATGACTTGTTTAACAAATTGTAAGGGGCTAGCTTTTTCTCTAGGATTGATCTTCAGTCCAGGTATCATCAAGTGAGGGTGCAGGAGTGTGATATTCCCAAGACGGCCTTTCAGACTAGATACGGGCATTATGAATTTGTGGTGATGTCCTTTGGGTTGACTAATGCCCTGACCATCTTTATGGACCTAATGAATAGGGTTTTCAAATCCTACCTTGATTCCTTTGTCGTGGTTTTCACTGATGATATTTTGATCTGTTCACATAGTAGGGAGGAACATATGGGTCATTTCAGGATTGTTTTGTAAAGATTGAGGGAGGAGAGATTGTATGCCAAATATGACAATTGTGAATTTTGGTTGAAGGATATAGCATACTTGGGTCATGTGGTGTCGGGGGATGGTACTAAAGTAGATCATAAGAAGATCTATGTGATTAGGAATTGGCCTAGACCACTGATCCCGTCGGATATTAGGAGTTTCTGAGGCCTTGCGGGTTACTATAGAAGGTTTGTGGATAGGTTCTCCTGCATTGCTTCCCCTATGAAAAAGTTGACTCAAATGAAGGTTAAGCTTTTATGGACTGATGAATGTGAGAAAAGCTTCTAAACATTGAAAGATAGGCTTATGTCTGCCCCTGTATTGTCACTATCAGATCTGCTTGAGGGTATTATTGTGTATCGTGATGCATCTAGAGTTTGTTTGGGTTGTATGCTAATGCAAAATGGTATTGTCATAGCATACGCTTCTAGGAAACTCAAAGTGAATGAAAGGAATTACCCTACCCATGATCTAGAGTTAGCCGCCGTTGTGTTTGCATTGAGGATATGGCATCATTATTTGTATGGGGTGCATGTGGATGTCTTCACCTATGATAAGAGCCTCCAATATTTCTTCACAAAAAAAGATCTCAACTTGAGACAAAGAAGGTGGCTAGAACTCCTTAAGGACTATGACATTAGTGTGCATTACCATCCCGGAAAGACAACTGTTGTGGCGGATGCTTTGAGTCAGATGTCTATTAGTAGCTCAGTCCATGTGGATGGTGGTGATAAAGAGATGGCTAGGGAGGTTCATAGATTGGATAGATTGGGGGTTAGGTTCGAAGATATGGGTAATGGTGTAGTTGTTGTTGCTGATTCTAGATCTTCTTTGGTTGATGAGGTGATAGCAAAACAAGATCTAGACTCCTCTTTCCTTGAATTGAAGGCCTTGGTGAAAGAGGGAAAAATAGAGGTTTTCTCCCAAGGGGGAGATGAGGCCCTTAGATAACAAGGTAGGTTATGCGTGCCATGTATTGATGGTTTGAGGGAGGGAATACTTGATGAGGCCCATAATGCTTCTTACTCTATCCACCCTGGTTCCACCAAAATGTATAGATACTTGAGGGATGTGTATTGGTGGGGAGGCATGAAGAGAGACATTGCCAAATTTGTTTTAGTTGCCATAGTTGTCAACAAGTCAAGGCCAAACACCAAAGGCTGGGTAGCCTAACCCAAGATATAGAGATTCCACTTGGAAGTGGGAGGTGATTTAAATGGATTTTGTTGTTGGGTTGCCAAAGACTAGAAAAGGTTTTGACTCCATATGGGTGGTGGTTGATAGGATCAAAAAGTCAGCTCACTTTCTACTTGTTAAGAGCACATATAGGGCTGAAGCATATGCAAGGTTGTACATCCATGATTTAGTGAGGTTACATGGGGTTCCTTTATCCATTATATTGGATCGTGGTGCACAATTTACTTCACACTTTTGGACGTCTTTTCAAAGGGGTCTTGGTACCAAAATTCACTTAGCACGACCGTCCACCCTCAAATGAATGGCCAAGCCGAAAGGACAATTCAAACACTTGAGGATGTGGTTAGGGCTTGTGTCTTGGAGCTTAAAGATAGTTAGGATGACCATCTTCCATTGATTGGGTTTGCCTACAAAAATAGCTATCACTCTACCATCGGTATGACTCCTTTTGAGGGTCTTTATAGGATACGTTATAGATTACCGGTGGGTTGGTTTAAGGTTCAAGAGGTGGCTTTACTAGGCCTAAAGTTTGTTATGAATTCTCTTGAGAAGGTTAGCATGATTAGGGAAAGGTTGAGGATATCCCAAAGGAGTCAGAAACCCTATGACGATATGAGAAGAAGAGACCTAGAATTCCAAGTGGGTGATTGAGTTTATTTGATGGTTTCTCCAATGAAAGGTGTAGTCCATTTTGGTAAAAAGGGAAATTGAGTCCAAGGTATCTTGGCCCTCATGAAATGATAAATAGGGTTGGCAAGGTAGCTTATGAGTTGAAGTTGCCTAGTGAAATGAATTTGGTTCATCTGGTGATCCATATTTCTATGTTGAGAAAATATGTCGATGATCCTAATGCCATTATGCCTCTAGATGTTATGGGTGTTGTTGAGCATAACTTAACTTATGAAAAGGTTCCAGTTCAGATCTTAGATAGGCAAGTAAAAAGATTAAGAAACAAGGGGGTGGCATCCATTAAGGTCCTTTGGAGGAACCAACAAGTTGTAAGTACTACATGGGAGGCCGAAGCGGATATGCAAAAGCGGTATACTCATCTTTTCCACTCCACTCAAGCATAATGTACTAATCCTAAATCCCTTATGTGATTTCAAGTCTTACATTTCAGCCTCAATGTCAGTCATATGCATTCATGTTTAAATGGGTAAATTTATGATGATTTTATACTTATGTTGAGAATTTGACAATAGTGTTTTAGATATTATGTTACATTCTTGTTGGCGGTGATTTGTGCATGATCACTCTTGTCTTGTACATCTCTTTTACATTTGGGGACAAATGTTCCCAAGGGGGAGATTTTGAATCGACCCAAAAAAGTGCCCAAAAACATGCCTCGAAATGCCCAGAATTTTAATTTCCACATATCATACAATTCGTGGGCGATATCGAAAATCAGACTCTATATTCTTGTTCAGTGGGTCATAATTAAGGGGAAAAGGGTCTGACCCTGATTTTAGAGCCATCAAATCACAATTTCAAATATCAAAAAAATCAATTTCCAAAGGCGGTTCCCTACAACTCCGTTACGCGCCTCAGTCGCAGAGAAGTGTTAATTTTTCCCAGTTTTGTTGTCATGGTCCAAGACTTTTATGCCTTGGGACTAAGTGTTCCAAAATGTATTTTTACCTATAGTTAGTTTTATTTAACCCTCATATCATGCTAAACCTTTCCCAATACTCACTCAAAACCCTCATCCCAAGCTAAGGGTTATCTTTAAGTTTCAATCCTCTATTTTCAATCTTCACCAAGAACTTCTCCAAAGCTAAGGTATGTGGTGTTAAACCATTCGGTCCTTCCACCTATGGTTCCTAAACCCTCTTTTTTCTAAAATTGCATGATTTAACGTGGATTTTACATGTAGGTCTTGTATACTGAGGAATTTACTGCATAGTGATTTGTGTTCTTGAAAGTATGGTTGTTTTAGCATGTTTTGAGCTATAGATCTTGGATCTAATATTGGATTTGATGAGGGGTTTTGAATGTCCTGGGGGTGTTGCAAGGTGTTGATTGATGGTTTTATGACAGATTTTCTTGTATGATTTCATCTCTAAATTGTATGATCTTTTACCCCCATTACACACCCCCATGTTTTTTGATAAAATGTCTGGTTATGGTTTCTTGAGAAAATGAAGGTTCAAAGAATGAGATATGATATGAATACTGTTATAATGATGAAATGGGATTATGTATATGATTAGTCCTATATGAAGTATTGCACTAGAGCATATGACAAATCCTATATAAAGCATTGCAAAGACCATACTCGATCTAGGGGGATAAGAGCCGGGGTAACCATGGTCAGGGTTTATACCCATCAACCATGTGAGGGATTTATACTTCATCACTGTATTGATAAGGTGTTATTATCATCAACCATGTGAGGGGTTTATGCCACACAACCACCAAGGGGTTTATACCTTAAATAACTAGCTTGGTCTTTTCTACACATCTGATATCCCATATGAGCATAAGCTACTTTAGCATGTTTTACTTTCGCATTGAACATACACGTCAAATTGTTATACTATGCCTATTGAATTATGTCTGCATTTTGAGTATGATGTCTATCTATTGTTGCATTGCATCTCACGTACTTAGTACATTCAAACGTACTAACACATACTCTTGCCCACATGATATCACCATGTAGGAACTGGTGCTCAAGTTGATCATCCTCCTCCTCCATGTAGCTAGATCGGTTCTATTCAAAGCTAGTTGGTGAGTCCTCCACTTTGGGAACCTTAGTTTATGTTGCTATTATCTATGTATTGAGACACTTTCTTATGTTCTATTTTGACTATGAGGGTGAGCCCGGTTAATTTGTCTTGGCCCCTGCTCTATCTATGTATTTAGAGGTGTTTGTTGGACAATTTATGTATCTATGTTATGAGCTATGACTCTTTGGCCTTATTGATGATGTTTTGCAAGCTACCCCTTAGCTCCCCTTTGCCACTTCATCTTATTTTATATCGTCTACATACTTCTGCGACCAATGATGTGTAATGGTAAGTTGAGAGGCTTGATTGGGGTTCCCCATTCACCGTGTCATGTCTAGGACCTAGGATTGGGACATGACATCTTTACATCTAATATATTCTATATAAACATGTTTTACCTAAAACATCACATACATGACGTATTGTTATTATGCTATCTATTGATTATCATTATGGATTTCGCTTACATCGCCTATCTCTTGTTTCATTGCATCCTATTTACCTACTACATTCAAACATACTAACGCATACTCTATGCCTACATGATGTTACTATGTAGGAACTGGAGCCCCACTTGATCATCTTCCTCCTCTATATGGCTAGTGTGATTTCTCTCAAAGCAAATTGGTGAGTCCTCAACTCTGATGACATATGTCTCTTGATTTTAATGCTATGTATTGATAACTATGTTGGAAACTTAAGATTATGAGGGTGAGCCCAAAGATTTTCGCGGCCCCCACTCCTATCTATGTAGTAGAGGTGTTGTTGGAACTTTATGATGTATTAATTCTATACTCTATCAGCTTGTTATGTTTCTATGGTATTAAAGTTGTTCCTTAGCCACGTTTATCCCTATTTACTATCTCTTGTTGTTGTTCAAATGCTTCTGCGACCAAACATATGTAATGATATGACAAAAGGATTGTTTTGGGGTTCCTTCGAGTTCCCCATTCATTGTGTCACATCTAAACGCTAGGCTTGGGTTGTGAAATTTCGCTTGAAAGCACCTAATTTATTCTATTTTCCATGGAAGAATGATTTGAATGTCCAATTCCCCAATTAAATGTTTACTAAAATCTCTTTATATGTATATGGGAGTCCTTTGAATGAAAAATGAATGTTGCTGGAAGGTTTCCTTACCCCACATGATGGATTCTTTATATGATAAGGACAATACTCGCATACTTAAATCACTAAAGGTTCTTAATGAGCTACTCTATATGCATGTAATCATGATAAGTTTTTAACAATGATTATTATTGAAGTTATGAACAAATGACAATGATATTTTCGTAATGTTTATTTTATGGGAATTAACTTTGGTGTGAATGAGGCTTGAGGTAGGGGGCTATCACTAAGGGTTCTTATATATGACCTTTAATCTCATAACTATGAACCACCGTAGGAAATTATGATTACCCTTAAGGTTTGTGGGTGGATCCATGTAGCTCATGACACACACAACATGGGGTAGAGATCTACCTTGGACTCCTTTCTCTAGTGTAGAAGAAATATCACGATTCTATGTTATAGCTTGCATGGATTTATTGTTGGTTATGGTCCCTTCCCACATATGTATAATAATTGAAGTTATTACTTGCCTTAATCATTCATGCACTCATTATGTTCTTAGTTTGTAAATAACATAAATGCTTTATTTCATTTCATTGCATGCTCATTTACTTAGTATATTCTATAGTACTAACATTTATTTTGCCTACATGATATCAACATGTATGGGCCACCAATCCTCCGCCTCCTCATACTCGTGATTGACTTGTGGATTGAAGACTTTGCTTCAATGATGAGTCCTCTAGTTCAGGGATAATAGACATACTATCTAGCCTTTACTTTAAGATTGTGACATCTCATTCCACTTTATGAATATTTGAGGGTGACCTTGGGACATGTCTAAGCCCCAACCCTATTTATGAATTTTAGGTATTGTTGGATATATAAGCATGTATCTATTTACTATGAATCTATTTCTTATGTTTATGTTGATTATCCTTTAGACCCTATCCAATAGTTTTTGCTTATCTTATAGTCTACTATGATGATGTGCTTAGTAAAGGCTATGAGGCTTGTTTGAGGTACCTTCATGTTTGCCATGTCATGTCTAAGCCCTAGGCTTGATCTTGACAAGCTTGGTATCAGAGTAGTAGGTGATGTCGCCCAAACTATACCTCTTTTATAAAGGTATAAGAAGTTGTTGTCAAAATATATAACTTAACTGAGGTTAGGATCGATCCCACAGGGAATATGGTCTAAACCTAGAGTAATTATAAGCAAGTCGAATGAATTAACCTACTTATCTCCCGAAAGGGGGGGTCCTAATTGCAATAAATACACCTATACTAGAAAAAAGCATTGTGAAACCAATGTGAGAAGTAACTAGGGTATTGTGTTCCACATGAATTCCTCACTTAGTATCACCAGATAGTAGTAATCTTTTCTAGTGTGTAGCATGAAAGATTGGTAAGTTAAGTTTACCAAACCCTTTGATCCTAGAGAGAGGTAAATTTCACTATGCAATTTGATCTATCCCCAAAATGTGACATTAGTAACCCTTACCCTTTGTTCCTGTACAACCTCCCTTTGATCCAGTTTAGTCGATTAGATGAGAGGGATCACATCGAATCTTATTAATTAATCTCTTTTCCTATTCATTACTACCTTGATCCAGTCAGTAAGAATTAGGGGGGTTCTAACACTGGCCATAGTAAAAAAGCATTCATAAGAGAATTAATTAATACATGCATGCATACTTTTCAAGAATTACTGATAATCTGGTTTTACCTTGTTAGTTCTTCATGGTTCCATAACCTAGTTATATATTTATCTATGCATAATCAATGTAGATAAAAGAATCATTTTATTGAATAGAATAAGTGTACACTTTCAACGATGAAATTAAGAAAAATAAATCCAAAGTTCTCTACAACTAATCACAATGTAATGTTTTAACGGAAAAATCACCCAAGACGAAATCTCAAAAGAGTTTCTTTGTTCTCTCATGCATCTCTCTACTAAAAATTATCTAAAAAACCTATTTATAGTAAGTAAACCACAAAACCAAAATGAAATAGGACAATATGATTTTACAGCTTCTATAGATGGGGTTATGGGCTATATAAGGATACATAGACTGTACCTAGGCTTTGTACTCTGTATCTTCAAAAACTGACTACAATTCCACTAGAATTTCTTATGGCGGTCTTCAGATTTATAGACCGTGAAGGTTTCCTCTGAAAGTTTTTTTTAATCTCTTTAAACTCTAATCTTCTAGGCATGAAGTCAATTTTTAAGACTTGTGAAAATGTCATGACCCAAGCCTTGGGCATAGATGTGACACGGCACATGGGGAACTCGAAGGGACCCCAAATAAGCCTCTTTACAAATTATTACACATCCTTGATCGTGGAAAACAACATTAATAAGAGTAGAAATAAGGGAAAAGGGGGCTAAGGGAAATCCTTCCATAACATAATACGTCATTAAATCAAAAGAGTCAACGCTCATAACATAATTGCATAACTTTTCCAACAACACCTCTACTACATAGATAAGAGCGGGGGCCAAGACAAGAAACTAGGCTCACCCTCATAAATAAAAGAAAGATAGACTTAGTACATAGCACGAGATCATAGACATTATCCCCGGAATGGAGGACTCACTAACTACCTTGAGAGAGATTGTACTAGCCACATGGAGAAAGATGCTCAAGTGGGGCTCCGATTCCTATATGGTGACATCATGTAGGCATAGAGTATAGTTAGTATGTCTGAATGTACTAAGTATGTAGGATTCAATGTAACAAGTGATAGGCAACATAGTCAAAATGCATAATGATAATCAATAGATAGCATAATAGCATATGACATGTATGATCAATGCTTAAGTAAATCATGCTTACATAAATCATATACATATGCTAGAAGAGACCATCATTATAGAATTAATAGTCTATTGAGGTACCAACCCATCAATTAGTTGGTGGATCGGCTCACCCTGCCATCCATGGTGATTGAGGTACCAATCCTTCAACCCGGTTATCAAGGTACAAACCCCTTGATTAGTTGGTAGACCATAGCACCCTACCACCCATGGTGATTGAGGTACAAACCCCTCAACACAGTTATCAAGGTACAAATCCCTTGACATGGTTATCAAGGTACAAACCTCTCAACATGGTTACCCGGTCTCACAACCCCCCGAGTGGAGCATGGTCAATTTCAAACACGATATAGGAGAACATCACATACATACATTCCTTTCATCATCATAAAGTCGTTCAACTTATAAGACATGTATTGGACCTTCAATTCCTTAAGAAATCATAACCAGACATTTTATTAAGCACTTGGCAGGAACCATGCAATTTAGGGATGAAATAATGCAATAAAATTCAATGTAAAACAATCCATCAATACTTGGTAACACCATCAAGCAACATACATCAAAAACCTTCATCAAATCCCACAATAGATCTTAGATTCATAGCTCAAAACATGCTAAAACAATCATAATTTCATGAAACACCATCCTAGCTTATAGTCTAATTCATAATAAGTAAGACCCATAAGTAAATCAACTTGAAACCATTCAATTTAGTTAGACAAGAAGCTTGGGCTTCATGGATGAAAGGAACCCATGAATGAAACCCACATACCTTAGCTTTGGAGAATTCCATGAAGAAGATTTGAATAGATACTTGAAGCTTGGGTAAATTCCTTACAATCCGGGAGAGGTTCAGACACTTTAATTTCGAGAGAAATATTAGTCTAAGGGTTTGAGAGAGTATTGTGGAATGTCTTGAATGATATGAAGATGAAATATGGCTAACTAAAGGTATTTTCATGTATGGGAAGGATGAGGCACAAGACTTAAAGGCCTTGGACCGGATAACAAAAATTGGGCGAAAATAATGTAGGAGCGCACCCCTGGCGTATCGCGCCTTGGGTGCGGTTCTTCATTGGAAATCGCCAACTCTAGAATTTTGACACGGTTGCTCTAAAATCAGGGTTAGACCCATTTTTCGCTCAATTTTTCCCCCTGAATAAGAATATGAAGTTAGATATTTGATATCATGCACGAATTTTGAGATATATAAAAATTACATTCTGGCCACTTCCGAGACACATTTTCAGTCACTTTTTGGGTTCGTTTCAATATCTCCCCCTTGTAACATTTGTCATTGAATGTCGCCGAAACATATGTAAGAGACATAAACAAAATAATTTCATCCCACATAAGGATGTAACAATGCACTTAAACATCATTTCGAAAATCTCAACATAAGTGTTAAAATCACGATGAACTTTGTTAATACAAACATGAATGCATGCAAATGGCATAGGGCTGAAACCTAAGATTTGGAACCATAAAGAAAAGGACTTGATGTGTTATCATAAACTTTAATAGAATGAAAGAGGTACGAATATTGCTTCTCCATTCCCGCTCTGGCTCCCCAAGAGGCACTTTCAACTTGATGGGTCTTCCAAGGGGCCTTGACGAACACCGCATCCCTATTAATCAACTCTTCCCATCCATCCATCCATGTCTCCACTGGGATCTTATACTAAGCCAACCTATCCTCCACAACAACCACAACCTCAAAATAAGTTCTATAGCACTTGTGTCACCAATACATCTCCTCAATCTAGATGCATAAAGAACCAGACGAACCATATCCCTATTCATAGGGAACTCCAATTTGTATTCAATCTTACCAATACTCCTTAACACTCTATAAGAACCCATAAACCATAAACTCAATTCCCTCTCTTGCCAAACCGAATCACACTTTTCATGGGTGAAACCTCTAAATAGACCCAATCATCAACTTTAAATTCAAGATCTCTTTTTCTCATATCAGCATAAGACTTTTTACGACTTTGGGCTATTTTCAACCTTTCCCTTATCGTCCTAACCTTCTCAAGAGCTTCCATAACCAGGTATGGTCCCAACAAAGCCACCTCTCCAACCTCAAACCACCCAACTGGTGATCTACAATGTCTATCGTAGAGAGCCTCAAAATAGGCCATACCAATGCTAGAATGACAGCTATTGGTATAGCCAAAATCAATCGATGGAAGACGATCATCACAACTACCCTTAAACTCCAATACATAAGCCCTAAGCATATCCTCAAGTGTTTAGATAGTTCTTTCGACTTGGCCATCCGTTTAAGGGTGGAAGGTCATACTAAGTTTAACTCTAGTACCAAGACCCTTTTGAAAGGTCCTCCAAAAAATGTGAAGTAAATTGAGCTCCATGATCCGATATAATGGACAAAGGAACCCCATGCAACCTCACCAAGTCATGAATGTACAACTTAGCATAATGTTCTTCCCCATATGTGACCTTAACCCTTAGAAAGTGAGCCGATTTCGTCATCCTATCAACCACAACCCGAATGGAATCGAAATAGTTCCTAGTCTTGGGCAACCCAACCACAAAATCCATATTAATCTCCTCCCATTTCCAAGTAGGAATCTCTATGTCTTAGGTTAATCCACCTGACCTTTAATGTTTGGCTTTGACTTATTGGCAACTATGACAACTGGGAAAAAATTTGGCAATGTCCGTCTTCATACCTCCCCACTAATACACCTCTCTCAAATCTCTATACATCTTAGTAGAACCGGGGTGAACAATATTGGAAGAACCATGAGCCTCATCAAGAATCGTTTCTCTCAATCCATCAATACAAGGCACACATAACCTACCTTGGTACCTAAGTGCACCATCTCTACCTTGGGAGAAAACCTCTACCTTACCACCCTTTACTAATCTCTTCAATTCCAACAAAGTGGGGTCAAGATGTTACTTAGCTTTTACCTCTTCAACCAATGAAAATATAGAGCGTCAACTACCACAACACCCCCATTATGCACCTCTTCCAATCTAACTCCCAACCTAGCCAACAGATGGTCCTCCCTAGTCTCCCATTGCCACCATCATCAACATGTACTAGGCTACCTATGGATACCCTACTCGATGCATCGGCTACCGCATTAGCTTTATCGGGTTGATAATGCACACTCACATGATAGTCATTAATAAGTTCTAACCACCTTCTTTCTCTCAAGTTGAGATCTTTTTGAGTGAAGACATATTGGAGACTCTTATGGTTGGTGAATACATCAACATACACCCCATATAAATAGTGACACAACATTTTCAAAGCAAAGACCATGCCGACAAATTCAAGATCATGGGTAGGATAATTCTTTTCATGCACTTTGATTTTCCAAGAAGCATAGGCTATCACCTTACCATTTTGCATCAACACACAACCCAAACCAACCTTTGAAGCATCACAATACACAACAACCCTTTTAGCCCTTCCAGTAGTGATAATATAAGAGTGGACACAAACTTATCTTTCAATGTTTAGAAACCCTTTGCACACTCATCAGTCCACATAAACTTAACCTTCTTTTGTGTCAACTTAATCATGGGAGAAGCAATAGAAGAGGACCCATTAACAAACCTCTGATAGTAACCCGCTAAGCCCAAGAAACTTCTATTGTCTAAGGGGGTTAATGGTCTAAGCCAATTTTTAATTACATTCATCCTATTAAGATTCACATCAATACCATCACCCAACACCACATTAACTAGAAAGATAACCTCCTTCATTCGAAATTCACACTTCTCATACTTAGTATACAACTTCTCTTTCCCAAGATTTGTAACACTACCCCCAAATGGTTCACAAACTTTAAATAAATCAATACTTCATCACTCGAGAACACTACAAGCATTACAAGACAGGGATTAAAGACCCTATTCATGAGACCTATAGACATAACCGATGCTTAAGTCAAACCAAAAGGCACAACCATTCAAAATATCGGAAAGGACATTCATTAACTCATTGATCACCAGAAACAACTCAATAGAAGTAACTTAGGTTCAACACTACTAAATCTCACAAGATGATAAAATGCAACCCTTAGAGACCAATTATACCTTAAGACATGAAACAGACTTACCCCTTCACAACCATATTACAAGCCCCACTCAAAGACGGGTTCATTAGGGAATTGGATAACACTACGGGCCCTACAATCAAAGGAGACACAACATCTTATGCAACTAATCCATCCCATGTATTTCATAAAAATCAACCACGTCAAACCCAACAAGTCACAAGGTAAGACCTATTGCAATATGAACACGAAACAATACCTATGAACCTTCTAACAACAGTAGACTCAACAAAGGGGTAGACTACAAAAGTTCTCACAACAACTCAGGCACACTTGAATCCAACTAGCAATAAGGAAGAATAATGAAAGAGTAGTGGTACCTGGGCCCATCAATGCATACACATCAAAGCCAAAGGAAATTTTAACATACTGATAGCAAAATTGTTCCCCTCATCCCCTCCTTGGCTCCCTTGAAGAGAATAACATTTAATATGTTGTAGGGCAATATCTTGGCCACCTTGATCCTTATGATCAACATGACCACCTTGCCTTTATGGTCGGCCATCCTTACCATTATTGTGAGCATGTGGACAATCCAGAATAATGTGGCACATCTCACCAAATCCAATGCATGAACCCATGATCTTGTAATATATTCCATTATGACTCCTCTCACATTTTTAGTATCTAAGACAAGTCACCCTGAAACGACAACAAAAAGTGTCTGAAAATATGCCTTGGAAGTGCCCGAAATTGTAATTTCCATATATCAAAATATCTGTTTGTTATTTGAAAATATGACTACCTATTCTTGTTTAGGGGGTCAAATTGAGTGGGTAATGGGTCTAACTCAAATGTTAGAGCAACCGTATCAAAATCCAAAAATCACAAAAAAAGTGATTTAGGAGGGTCAACTTTGAAGGGACATATCTATTAGCATGCAAAGAAATAGGTGACTTAAAATATATCAAATCAAATACCTTTCAATTATCTTTCCAACGCACTTAGTTTCACCTTATTTCGAGTTCAGATAAAGGATTTATGCCCATTTTCTTAGAACTCATATGTGCAGAAATTCAAAATTCTAATAAACAGTCCGTATTTTTGTCCTGTTTTTCTTGAATTCGGTCCAAGACTTTTAAGTCTTGGGACTAAGGGTTTCCACACTTGAAAATACATATATTTAGTATTATTTCACCCTCATATCATTCTAAACATACCCAATACTCAACAAAACACTTAGTCAAATATTACTCCCAAATTCAAGTCCCAAAATTCAAGACCAATCTTAAGGAATTCTTCAAGGATCTCACTCAAGCTTCAACTCTTCATTAAAGTCTTCTTCAAGAACTTCTCAAAAGCTAAGGTATGTGGTGTTAAACTATTGGGCCCTTTCACCCATGGTGCCTAAACCCCCTTTTACTTAATATTTCATGATTGAAAGTTGATTTTACATGTGGGTCTTGTATATTGAGAAATTTACTACACAGTGATTTATGTTGATGAAAGTATGGTTATTTTAGCATGTTTTGAGCTCTAGATCTTGGATCTAATGATGGATTTGAAGAGGGATTTTTATGTGAATGTCTTGGGGGTGTTGCAAGGTGTCGATTAATGGTTTTATCACAATTTTTCTTGCATGATTTCATTTCTAAATTGCATGCTCTTTTACTCCCATTGCACACCCACCTAGTGTTTGATAAAATGTCAAGTTATGGTTTCTTGATGAATTGAAGGTCCAAAGTATGAGATATGATATGAATGATGTTATGAAGATGAATAAACATGAGATATGATATGAATGATGTTATGATGATTAAATAAACATGAGATATGATATGAATGATGTATAATAAGGAGATGAACGCATGTATATGATTATTCCTACATAAGGTATTACATTAGAGCTTATCATGAATCCTATATAAAGTATTGCATTAGACCATGCTCGATCTGGAGGGACAAGAGCCCGAGTAACCTAGATGGGGGTTCAAACTGATCCACCTCTGTGAAAGGGTGGCATAATCACTAACCTAAATGGGGGTTCCTACTCATCCACCACGGTGATAGGGTGGCATAATCACCAACCTAGATGGGGGTTCATACTCATCCACTTAAGTGATGGGGCGGCATCATCACTAACCCCAAGGGGTTCATACCTTGGTAATCTAGCTTGGTCTCTTCTATACATCTGTTATTCTATATGAGTATGGGTTACTAAACATGGTTTACTTATGTATTGATCATGCATGTCATATTGCTATATCATGCCTATTGCCTATTGTTATGCATGTGGATTATGAAACTTATCTCCTGTTGCATTGCATCCCACATACTTAGTACATTCAAACATACCAACACATACTTTTGCTACATGATATCACCATGTAGGGACCGGAGCTTCTATTGATTCTTCTTGTGGCTAGATGGATTGTTCAAGTTAGCCTTTGGTGAGTCCTCCATTCAGGGGACAAGGACTATTCTCTCACACTATGTCTTAAGATTCTCTTTACATTATCATATACCTATTGTGATGGTGAGCCCGATTGTATGTCTTGGACCCCGCCATTATCTAGTAGTAGAGGTGTTGTTGGACAAAGCTATATATTTATATTATGAGT
The DNA here is from genome assembly GCA_025774065.1 of Solanum ossicruentum. NCBI lineage: Eukaryota > Viridiplantae > Streptophyta > Magnoliopsida > Solanales > Solanaceae > Solanum > Solanum ossicruentum. The sequence continues at coordinate 45,588 of JAOTQR010050331.1, forward strand.
TAACTCTATTATCTGTTGACTCTATGTTATGACAAGTTCTCCCTTAGTCCCTTTTGTCCTTATTTCTATTCTTCAAATGTCATTTAGGTTTCCCATTCGCCGGTCACATCTAGGCCCTATGCTTTGGTCATGACAAAGATAGTATCAGATCACTAGGTTGCTAGATCCTCGTATTCCAGCACATCACGTTGATTAGAGTCTTATTCATTGTTATGTTATGCACCACAACTATGAGTAGGAGGCTATAAGATATTTTAGGAAATGTTTCCCTTTTTCATGGTCTATGTCATGCTTTAGAAGCAAGTAGGGCTTTCCCCTCTAATGAATGTTCTTTGCTCTTTTAGTTGATCATGTCGCTTCAAGGAGGAAGGTGAAGAAAGGTAAGTAGAAGATTTTGATTTTGATGGATTCGAGTTTCACTATTTCTTCTCTATTATTTTGGTTAATGGTGGGGCTTCTTCTGTGCCCAAGTGGTTGCGTGGATCTTTAGTGTCTAATCTCTTTGTTGGGGTTATTGTTGCTAGAAAGTTCATAGGTGTTGATCCGGGTTCGTATTGCATTAGGTCTTGCTTTATGGCTTGTTGGATTTGATATGGTGGATTTTGATGTTATACATGGGATGGAATAGTTGCATGCATGTAGTGTTTTCATGGATGATAAAACCCGTAGAGCTAGATCCCAAATCCCTAATGAGCTCGTCTTTGTGTGGAAGGTTATTAAGTGGTAGCAAGGGAGGTACATTCATTCTTGACTTAAGCTACTTTTGGTCTCTAAGGGGTTGTATTTTTTCATCTTGTGGGTATTGGAGGTGTTGAATCTAACTTAGTTGTTTATAAAATTTTCGTTGGTGATAGATGAGGCCTTGAATGTCCCTTTTCGATGTTTGAGGTTAGGGTAGTGTCTTTTGGTTTGACTAGCACATTGGTTATGCCTATGTCTCATGAATAAGATTTCTAGTCCTTATCCTAATAGGTTTATGGTGGTTTTGGTGATGATAATGTGGTTCGTTCCCTAATGAGGTAGTGTATATGAATCATCTGAGGGTAGTATTACAAGTTTAAGGAAGAAGGTTGGGAGCTAGTAGGAGAGATAGGAATTTTGGTGGTAAGAGGTTGCCTTACTAGGTCGCATGGTGCCCGGTGATGGTATTAAGGTGGACTTTAGTAAGATAAAGGTGCTTAGGTGTTAGCCTAGACCTTGCCTTCTGGGTATTAGAAGCATCTTGGGTTTTGTGGACTATTACTAGGGATTGTGAGTAGGTTCTCTTCTATTGTTGCTCCTATGACTTAGTTGACCCTAGGTAAGGCCATGTTGTGACCTACATTTTGAGTAAGATGATTTGATAGGTTAGGAAGTTTCTATTTCTTGTGTTATCCCATGGTGCTATTAGGATTCATATGTAGGTGGGTCTTAGTCATAGGTTCCATTCACCCATGAAGCCCAATTTTCCTTTTATTAAAATTACATGATTTCAAGATGTATTTCTTATGGGTATCTATTACTATAAAATATGAGCATGAAATATGTTGGGGTTTGACAAATATTGTTGATTATGCATAAATATCTATTTTGAGCTTATATTATGAAGTGAACTTTGTCTATTGGGACTATACATGACTCAAGCTATGGAATATATGAACTATTGTGAAGTTTTGATATGATATAGAAGTTACCAATGATGGGGTTTTACCTTGATGTTGGTGGCTGATTTACATGATTTTAAGGTGCATTCACTATTTCATGATCTATACTCTTGCATTTTGCATGATTTGAACATGTCCTCATATGTGCCCGCCAAGTGTTTGATGAAATGCCAAGTTAAGAATTCTCATGATATGTACATGTTTTTCAAGTCAAGTGCCTTCATGATGAATATAGGCTATAAGTATGTTTTGCATTTATGAAATCATCTATGATTATGGAAGTATGAAGTTAAGCCCTTTTCAAAAATTTATTTTTGAGAAAATTACATGGATTTTACTTATTTTAATTTGGGATTTGAATTATATTTCCTAAAATTCTATTGATGCATGAGTAGTGTTTATTTGATGATTTTAATGTGATTTAAACCATTATATAAGGATTTACTTAGGGTTTGTGAACTTATAAGTATGCATGTTCCCCTTTTGAAATCATTTATGCTTGATAGATTACACTATAGATTTAGATATGGAATTAATTATGTTTCTACTCCAACTTCATATTATAAATGGTGATTCTAAATGGAGTCTTAGTTACTCCTATCAGTTTCCTCATTGTTCATAGCCTATGCATTCATGTACATGGATGATTTTAAAATAATTATATTGTGTGTAAGCCCAATTTCATTTTATAGTATGATTTTGATAAAATGCTGTTTATGACAATATTTTGATCACATATATGTCTTTGATTTTGTCCCTTTAAGCATTTTGGGTGCTTGCACCATTTTGTTTATGAATGGGCAATTCCTATGCATGAGTATTATGACTATGAAATTATGATTTTGATATTTGAGACTAAGTATGAATTATTATGAATGGTTTTTGACTTTATAAGCCCAATTGTGCATTGAAATGATTTTGAAAAAATGACTATTGCCTCTTTGAAAGTATGTACATGTATATTATAAGTATTCTAGTGGATGACGACTTAGCTTGTGGTGTTGGGGGTCTTGGGATAATTTGGGCTACTTGCATAACATGTTTTCAATAAGTGTAGAACTAGTAAGGTTGTAATAGGATGGTTGATCTATGTGGTTAATTACAAAGGGTTAGTCACTTCACTAAGATTGATCTTTGGTTGAGCTTTGCCCCCAAGTGAGCATTATTAGTATCAGTGGAGTTGGTTGGTTGATGTATACATTGGCTATGATTATGGGTCTTTATAATAGGGTCTTAAAACCCTACCTTGGCATGTTTGGTGGTGGTTTCTAGTAAGGAAGTAATGATTTGTTTAGAGCTTGTGAATTATTTGGGGGGTAGTGTTGCAAGTGTTGGAGGATGAGAGGTTATTTGCTAAATATGATACGTGTGCATTGTGGATAACAAGAGGGTGATTAATTCTTTAAGGATTATGAATGAGTGTTCATTAGTTATTCTATTAAGGCTAGTGTTGTGGTTGGTACTCTAAGTAGATTAGTATGTATGGATAATGGTATGGATAATGGTGGCAAAGAAGAGACTAGTGGGGTCCGTCAGTTGGCTAGATTGGAAATTAGGTTGAGGGAAGTAGAGAATGGTAGTATAGTGTCCTTGGCAGTTCTAAACCTTCTTGGGTTAAGAGGTCTAGATTAGTCACGACCTTGATTTCTCCCTATTAGAGTTGGATGCTTTGGGTGAGAGAATGATAGGGTGTAGGTTGACTCCCAAGGGGAAAATGGTGGCTATGGTACCAAGTAAGTTAGGTGTATTTAAGATTGACAATTGAGTTGAGGATTGTGATTCCTTGTAGAGTGTAGAGGGAGGTTGGTGAGGTTGCATAAGTTTGGGAATTACCTATGGGTGTAGATACAGTTCGTCCAGTTCTTCATGCTTCTAGGTGGATGTGATATGTTGGTGACTCTAGTGTTTGTCACGACCCAACCTAGGGGCCGTGGCTAGTGCCGATTAGGCACCTATTACAATCATTAACTCTAAAGACTAACATAACCACTGGGAAATCTACCGAAATTTTGGCAGAGTTTCCTCTGTTTTACTGACTAACCTCACCTGCATTAAA
>JAOTQR010050342.1:0-14658 GCA_025774065.1 Solanum ossicruentum
CCAAGTACATCACAACCCACTTGACTAATTGGGCCCAAACTAAATGAAGAGGAATTAGGAAAAATGGGCAGCCAAGGACCGTCAACTTTGAGACCCATTTAGGCCCAAGTGTGAGGGCCAAGCTGCTGCATCACCTGTTTCTTAATATGTACTATTATGTGGTCAAAAGTGTAAGAGAAAATCAGCCAAAGATACCCTTTAAAAGGGCTCAAAAACAGCCTTTTAAGTCATTTCACTTGAAACAATTTTTCAACTTTCCTAAAGAGTCTTATTTTCTCTTTACTTCACTTCACAAGGCAGCCAATACAGCCCTCTAGAGTTCTTGAAGGAAACTTGAATCTTTAAGGCTAATTTAAGTGGAAATATCCATGTATTTGGTATACTTATCCCATGACAAACAACAAATATATGCTAGTTATGCTTGCTGAAATTATTGGACAGCATATGTTCCAAAAGTTGTTGTACATTTTTCTTGTTTATTTGGAAGCTTTTCACTTTTTGATTGGATTGATTATGAAGGTATGCTACTGTTCTTAATGAGTATTGGTTCTATAATGATGTATAAAGGTTGTTGCACCATTTTTACAGTCCGCGAAAGTGAGTTCTTGTGTAATGTCGTAATTGTGCTCGTAATAGGAACTTGTGGGTTGATTGATTGAGAACTATGGTCTCACGTCCTCTACCTATTTTGAGGACTATTTTTGAACTATTTTAGAAGTGTTTTTATGAGATATATGGTGGGGACTGTTTGGTTAAAGTTAGAACAAGTTTGGAATTGTCGACGTCAAAATATAGCGAAGGGATGTAACGTTATGCCGCCCATTTGTATGTTATGTAAAATTGTTATGTGTTATTCCTTGTGGGCTGTTGTAGAATTGTTATGGCACTAAACCAGGATGCACATGATATGTATATGAGAATGTGTATTAGAATGCACATGATATGCATACGCTCGGGTTTATAATTATCCGCTTGCTGCCCATGTGTGTGTTTTTTTCAAGAGATTGGGCTGCCAAGATATACTTATTGGCTACTAATGCTACTTTTATCACCTACTATGTTTTAGATAAATACTTGGAGGAAGGAAATATTATCTCGAGGTAATAGCGAGGTCGTACTACGAGGTATGTAAGGCTACTCGATTTCATATTACTTGGTATAAAACCTAGGCTCTTCCTTGGTGCATAGAGGCTCTTATCTACTTTGACATAACAAACAGCCATGTCTCCACTCTTTCACATGTTTATATGCTCCCATACATAGTCACTTGCAAACCTCCACACATACTTGGATACCAAGATACACGAGTTCATTCTACTAAATAAAGTTCATGTGTTGTTCTACCTCCTATGCATTTCATTATTTGTGTAACCTACTCCTTTCATTATGGTGTTATCTTTTGTGATTACTTACATGTCATATGTTGTATCTACAGTCCTCTAGTTCCAATATTATGACCACCAAAAGAATCATCCCAAAAGTAATGGAAAGATAAAGTAAATTGCTTGTTGATAGGTGGTAACCTGAGGGGTGGAAGAATTACCTAACCAGGGTCGATCCTATCATGGGGGTAGCCCAAGAGGTGAAAGGAAAAGCCTAGCGAGGGTTGATCCCGATATAGATTACCACTTATCAATTGGTCATTTGTATCACATGTTATGCACAAACCATATAGTAAAGGTAAAGTAATAAAAAGAACACAAAACACATGATCCCACAGTATAACTAAAGGTGGTCTCTTATCCTACACCAGTGCATAGTCTCATTTGAGTTGTCACTTCATGTATAGTATTTCCTGCCTTACATATTTAGTATATTATCTCGTACTGACGTCCCTTACGTGGGACCTGCATTTTATGTTGCAGGTACAGGTGCTAGTAGATCCCTCCAGTAGGAGTATAGGATATCCAGCTACTGTTACCAAGCTCCAGGATGCTTCAGAGCTTTGTGCATCTAGAGCTTATATTTTATATTGTATAGTTAGTCGAGGCGGGGCCTGTCCCGGCCCTTTTCAAATACTTTTCTTTATCTAGAGGCTTTTAGACTATGTAAATTAAAGTGTGGTCATGTCTCGTACTTTAAACACCATGGCCCCAACGGCCTATCCATACGCATCTCCTTTTAGCTTGTTATCATGGTTTACTTTCTTAAAGGCATGTTGAATGTAGGAATCCCTTATAATAAGTATAGAAAGCGCATAGATACTGGTTGGTTCTCTCGAGCCTTATCGGCAACGGGTGCAAGTCTCCCTTAATGGGATTTTGGGTGTGATAAATATGTTGTAGTCTTGTATGTTGGAATTTAAAGATAATTAGGATGACCATCTCCCACTTATCGAGTTTTCTTATAATAATAGTTTCCATGCTAGCATTTGTATGGCCCCATTTGAGGCCTTGTATGGTAGGAGGTGTAGGTCTCTAGTGGGGTGGTTTGAGTTGGGGGAGGTGGCTTTGATTAGCCTGGACTTGGTAATGGAGGCAATGGAAAAAGTGAAGTTGATTAGGGAGAGGTTGAAGATAGTCCAAAGTCGCCAAAAGTCCTATTCAGATGTAAGAAAGAGGGATCTTGAATTCCACGTTAGGGATTGGGTGTTTTTAAGATCTCACCTATGAACGGAGTGACGCATTTTGGCAAGAAAAGGAAGCTAATTCCCTGTATGTAGGCCCTTATGAAGTTATTGAGCAGGTTGGGAATATGGCGTATAGGGTGAATTTACTCCCGAATTTGAATTCTATTCACCCGATCTTCCATATGTCCATGTTGAGAAAGATGGTTGGTAATCCTAGTACTATTGTGCCTTTGGAGGTCATTGAGGTTGAGGAGAACTTGTCTTATGAGGAGGTTCCAGTGGAGATCTTGGATAGAGAAGTAACACGACCTCGTAATAAGGATGTGGCTTTGGTGAAAGTGCTTTGGAGGAACCAACATGTGGAGAGTGCTACATGGGCGGTTGAGTTAGACATGATAAAGCGGTATCCCCATCTTCTCCAATCTACTCAAGCCTAAGGTATTAGGTTCTTCCTTTCTTGTTGCTCCCAATTCTTTCCTTCTTGAGTCTCACGGTCTAACATGTTTACATGTGCATTAAAATGGTTTTTTGATGTTTTGAATGATTTTATTTCGTTTTGGCATGAGATTTAATGGATTTGTGATTTTCAAATGATGAATTATGCATGGTATAATATGTTTGGAAGTTTCATGTTCTAACTCAAGCCTTGTTCCTGCACATTCAAGGAAGAATATTCCCAAAGGGGAGATGATGTAATGACTCAGATTCCATACAATGTTGTAAACATATGGAAATTTGGTTTTCAGATGCCCAGAGAGGGCTACACGAGTTGTGTGCCTTGGCACTGGCTGTGTGACCCTCAGTGGAACAACACTTGGCCAATATTTCATATGAGGGAATTTTTTTAGAAAAAAGTTTTAGGGCACGGCTAGGGACACCAGCCGTGTGGCTTGCCACTGGCCATGGAACTGGCCGCTTGGCCTCCTGTTGGGCATGAAAATGCCTTTTTAGGCCAAGTGTGGTGCCACACCCAAGTCACACGGCTCGTGTGGCATGGGATGGGCCGTTTAGCCCTCTATGAAGCTTTTGGAGTGAAAATATTCTAAGTATGGGATCACCATCTCGTAACTTTTTTCAAAAAATTCCTAAGGTTGGGAAGACGAGAGCACCACACGGACCGTGTGGCTTCACATGGCTCGTGAAAGGTGTCCATTTAGTGGACTCGTGCGAAAAATTCTAAATGTTGGTTCAAGATCGAAATTTCCAGAAAATATTTTTAAGTGTCATTTTATGGGCACTCCACATGGACCGTAGAGTGCCACATAGACCGTTTACCATCAAGTCAAACGACTTCTGATAAATTTTCCCTCCAATTCATTAATCTAATTTTCGTAAATTCGGTTATTTCTATTGGTCTTTTGGAAATTCCTATGCTATTCTAAGGTCATCTAAAGACCAAAAACCTATTTCAAACATTCAAAACCTATCTTTCATAATTTTGAACTCTCTCAAAAACAACTCCCAAAGGAACTTTTGGGAATTTCAACTTGGGGCTAAAGAACTCAACTCTTCTTCAAAATTCCTTGGGGTTTCTTCATCTTAGTGAAGGTATGTGGGTTTTTGATCCTTGGTTACTCACAATCAAGGAGACCCAAACTATTTTCAAGAAATTTACATGAATTTTGCTTACTTTAATTTGGGGTTTTGAATATTATGATTCCTAAAAATCTATTGATGCATGGATAGTGTTTATTTGATGAATTTAATGTGATTTAAACCATTATATGAAGATTTGCTTTGGGTTTATGAAATTATAAGTATGCATGTCCCCCTTAAGGCTTGTTTATGTATGAGTGGTTATATCATGATTTTATGTGTAGATTTAATTATTTCACTTGAATTTCATATTACATTATTGATTTTAGATTGAATCTTAATTACTCATGTCATTCTCTCATTATTCATAGCATATGCGTTATTGTTCATGAGAAATTATAGAAATTATGTTATAGGTTAAGCCCAATTATGTTCTATGATATGATTTTGATAAGGTATTGGTTATGACAATATTGTGATCACATATACGTCTATTAATTATGGCTCTTTGAGCATTTTGGGTGCTTGAACCACTTTGGTATATGAATGGGTTGTTCCTATGCATGAACATTGTGACTATGAAAGTATGGTTTTGTCATTTGAGCCTAAGTATGAACTATTATGAATGATGTTTGGCTTTTAAGCCCAATTATGCATTGAAATAGTTTGGCAAGACTTGTATCCCTTTGAAAGAATTTATAACTACGTATATTATAAATATTCTTGTGGGATGATGAATTAGCACCGATAGAAGGAGGGTCCTCTCTCTTTCTTCAAACTATGTGTCTAGTATAAGTTCCTTGCCAAAATGGGATGCTCGTAAGGAAAGATGCCTCCGGAATAAGGTATGGGGTTGCCTGTAAGGGGAAGAAATGATATGATATGATATGATATGATATATTTTGATATGAGAATCCTATCTGAAATGGGAGACTCGTAAAGTGAAGCATGGTTTACCATTGGCAAGTAAATCATCTCCTTACCGATAAGGGGTATCATTGGGATTTCAAGTAATAGCTCGTTTGGTCTTATTTATGTCGGTTGAGGTCTCATATCCAACATATATATGAGCATCATATGCACTTCATGCATCATGAATTTCCTAGCAACTTATTATATTACATTATGGGATATTCGATTCTTTCTATGTGCCCTTGTCATCTAACAATGATATGCAGGCTTTGGTAAATTTATGCATTGCATCTTGCATACTTAGTACATTCAAACGTACTAATGCATACTCTTACCTACATGATTTCACCATGTAGGGACCGAGGACTTTGATCATCCATCGTTTGACGTTTAGCTTGGATTCCAAGTTTATTTGTAGTGGTGAGTCCTATCTTCTGAGGACAATCCACCATCTATCTACCTTTGTTACTTTTCATTTCTTCATGTACTGAGGGTGAGCCAGGGGAATGTCTTGGCCCCTGACCCTTCAATGTAGAGGCACTTTTGGATATCTTACAAAACTTCTTACGTTTTATGTTATGTGTTATGACTTAAGTATATGATATGAGTTGATTACCTTTGGCTATTGTTATGTGAGTTGGTTATGTGATTGACAGCTTGATATATGTAGCGATGGAAAGATTCTAAGTCCTGGAATGCCCCTAGAGTGAGTTTTTCTTCCCCATCTCGTAGAGTAATGTGTTTGTTTATGTGCGTTTCCGAACTAGTGATGTGAGTTTTGGTATCTTGAGGCTTGTTTGGGAACTCTCGGGTTCCCATTTGTTGTGTCACTTCTAGGCCCTAGGTCCGAGTCATGACCAAGATGGTATTGGAGCCCTAGGTTTGTAAATGATCCTCGGAGTCCAATGTATCGCGTCAAGCAGAGTCCTATTTATCAGTGTGAAGTGCACCATGCCTATAAGTGGGAGGCTATGACGATGTTTTAGGAATTGTCTTACTTCTTCAAGTCTTATGTCGTGCTGTAAATAGTTCGATTAGCTCTTAATCTTGAATGATATCTTGCTATATTTCAGAAGATGCCTCATGGTAGACCTGCTAGACCAGCCCCGGCTAATGAGGGTCAAGCACCTCAAGGGTCGATGGATAAACCTATCTCTAATGGTGAATTCCATACGGCCTTTGCCATTCTTTCTTAGGTGGTGACTACTCAGACTAGGTAGGACAAGCTATCTCGGGATCCCACTCTGGCTTCTAGAGTGAGGGATTTCACCCGGATCAACCTCCAGAGTTATTTAGGTCTAAAGCTGATGAGGATGATTAGGAGTTCATTGATGAGCTCACCAAAGTGTTAAATGCCATGGGTGTCACTTCAGAGGAGAAAGATGAACTGGTTGCCTATCAGTTGAAGGATGTAACCCAGGTGTGGTACACTCAGTGGTCTATGGAGAGCATTTGTGGTAATGTTGTTAATTTTGAGGAGTTCAAGTTTGCTTTCCTGGACCACTTCTTCCTACTTGAGCTTAGGGATGCCAAGATGATTGAGTTTATCAACCTCAGGCAGGGTAATATGAGTGTGAGGGATTATTCCCTCAAGTTTACTAAGCTCTCCAAGTATGCTATGACACTTGCGGTTGATCCTCATGCAAGAATGCATAAGTTCATTTCTGGTATCTCTGACTTACTTGTACAAGAATATCATACAGACATACTTAATAGGGATATGGACATCTCTAGAATTATGGTTTATGCTGAACAAATGAAATGGGAGAAACTTAAGGGAAGGAGAATGCATGAACCTAAGAGGGCTCGTCTTGATAGTGGTCCGGCTCTAGGGGTGGTAGTTTTGGTTGCTTTCGGCAGGCAAGGTTCAGGTACTTAGGTTGCTAATGCTAGGGTGCCTCCTCCTAGGGCACTAGTTAGTGGTGGACAGGGATACCCTTTGTGTGATAAGTGTGGGAAACATCACACGGGTGACTATTGGAGGATCTCGGGTGCTTGTTTCAGGTGTGGTGATAAGAATCACAAGGTTACTGATTGTCCCAACAATCCTTCGAAGGGCCAAGGCTGGGTCCCAGTGTGATCAAGGTCAGCCAAGAGTTCCTCAAAGTGTTGCTCCGAGGAACAATAGATTTTATACTCTTCATGCACGTCAAGAGGTTGAAGAGGCTCCAGATGTTGTGACTGGTACGTTAAAAGTGTTTGATTTTCATAATTATGCTTTGCTTGATCCGAGTGCAAACTTGTCTTTTGTGACTCCTCTATTGGCTGTTAAGTTTGGTATGAGTTTGGAAATTTTGAGGGAGCCTTAATCGGTGTATACTCCCGTTGGTGAATTTGTTGTTACATATAAGGTCAATCGTGGTTGTCCTATTTCTGTGTCGCATAAGGTCTTTGTGTGTGATCTTATGGAACTTGAAATATATGATTTTGATGTAATTCTTGGGATAGATTTGCATCATATGCCTCTATTGATTGCAGAACCCAAAAGGTCAAGTTCCAACCTCCCGGTGAGCCCGCTCTTGAATGGAAAGGTAGTGACTCCACTATTAAGGGTCGGTTTATTTCATACCTCAAAGCTCAGAAAATGATCTCCAAGGGGTGTATATAACACATAGTGAGGGTTAAGGATGTGGAGTCCAAATTTCCTACTCTTGAGTCCATTCCGATGGTGAATGAGTTTTCAGATGTGTTTCCCGAAGACTTGCCCGATATTTCTCCTGAAAGGGAAGTAGACTTTGGCATAGATCTCCTTTCGGATACTCAACCTATCTTTATTCCTCCCTATCATATGGCACCGGCTGAGTTGAAAGAACTGAAGGATCAGTTGAAAGATTTGTTAGAGAAGGGTTTCATCAGGCCAAGTATATCTCCATGGGGTGCTTCGGTGTTATTTGTAAGGAAGAAAGATGGACCTCTTTGGATGTGTATCAATTATAGGAAATTGAATAAGGTGACTATTAAAAATAAGTATCAATTGCCTACGATCAATGACTTGTTTGACCAGCTTCAAGGCGCTACTGACTTTTCGAAGATTAACCTCTGCTCCAAGTATCATCAGTTAAAGGTTAGAGAATGTGATATTCCCAAGATGGCCTTTCGGACAAGGTATGGGCACTTTGAGTTTGTAGTTATGTCATTGGCCTAACTAATGCTCCGGTCATGTTTATAGATCTTATGAATCAGGTGTTCAGGTCACTCCTTGATAGTTTTGTGGTTGTCTTCATTGACGATATTCTTATTTATTCCTGAAGTGAGCGGGAACATATGGATCATTTAAGGTCGGTATTGCAAACTTTGAGAGAGAAGAAGTTGTATGCTTAATTTAGTAAATACGAGTTTTGGTTGGGTGAAGTTGCTTTTCTGGGTCATGTGGTGCCCGGGATAGTATAAAGGTGGATTCGAAGAAGACCGAGGCAGTTAAGAATTGGCCTAGACCATTGACTCCTTCGGACATCTGAAGCTTCCTTGGGCTAGTGGGTTATTATAGAAGATCCATTGAGGGGTTCTCGTCCATTGCATCTCTATTGACTAACTTGACCCAAAAGAAGGCTAAGTTTGTGTGGTCGAATGAGTGTGAGAAGAGTTTCCAAACTTTGAAGGATCGACTTACATCAACTTCGATTTTGACTCTACCAAATGGTTTGGATGGGATTGTGGTGTATTGTGATGCTTCTAGAATTGGGTTAGGTTGTTTACTCATGCAACATGGTAAAGTTACAGCTTATGCATCAAGGCAACTGAAGGTACATGAGAATAATTACCCAACTCACGACCTTGAGTTAGCCGCGGTGGTTTTTTCTTCGAAAATCTGGAGGCAATATTTGTACGGGGTGCATGTTGATGTTTTCACCAATCATAAGCATTTGCAATATGTGTTCACTCAAACAGACCCTAACTTAAGACAAAGGAGATGGTTGGGGCTATTAAAGAATTATGATATAAGTGTTCTATATCACCCCGGCAAGGCAAATGTAGTAGCTGATGCACTTAATACGCTATCTATGGGAAGTGTAGCTCATGTTGAGGAGGAGAAGAAGGAGTTGGTAAGGGATGTTCATCATTTGACTAGATTGGGTATTAGAGTGGCCGATTAAAATGATGGTGGTATACATGTTATGAATGGGGCTAAATCCTCGGTGGTTGTTGATGTGAAGGCTAAGCAAGATTTAGATCCATCCTTGGTTGAATTGAAGAAATTGGTTGTCAAAAAGAATATTGAGGTGTTCTCCTAAAGGGGAGATGGTGTATTCGATATCAAGATTAGTTATGTGTTCCGGATATGGATGATCTTAGAAAGGTGATCATGGGTGAAGCCCATAGTTCTTGTTATTCTATTCACCCGGGGTCCACTAAAATGTATCGGGATTTGAAGGAGGTGTATTAGTGGCATGGTATGAAGAGTGACTAGCAAAGTTTGTATCCGAATGCCAAATTATCAACAAGTGAAGGAGGACCATCAAAGGCCTGGTAGGATAGCTCAAGACATTGAGATTCCTACTTGGAAGTACGAGCAAATAAATATGGACTTTGTGGTTGGGTCACCTCGGACTCAAACAATTTGACTCAATTTGGGTTATCGTCAATCGGATGACTAAATTGGCTCACTTCTACCAGTAAGAGTACTTTTGGTGCCAAAGACTATGCAAAATTGTACATTCGGGAATTGGTAAGGTTGCATGGTGTGCCTAGGTCCATTATATCGGATTGGGGTACCCAATTTCCTTCTAACTTTTGGAGATCATTTCAAAAGGGACTTGGTACTAAGGTAAAGTTGAGCACACTGAAACATCCCAAAAAGTGCCCAAAATGCGCATCAAAAATTTCCACAATCATAAGTTTCATGTATCTCAAAATCCATGTGTGATATTGAAAATTCGACTTCATATTCTTGATCAGGGGGCAAAATTGAGAGAAAAATAGGTATAACCCCGACTTTAGAGGACCCGTAGCAAAATTTTATTTTAGCAAACTTTTCAATTTTCAGTGTCTATCCACGATGGCTCTGCGAAGCGGACCTGTCGCGGAACAGTGTTGTGACTTCCTTAATTTTTAGTTTTGGCCTAACACATTAAGGTCTTGGCCGCAATGCCCTTTTTTGCATGAAAACACTTATCCTTAGTCATTTTTCAACCCCATATTATTCAAAACACTCTCAAAACCCTCTTTAACACTTAGCTAAATATTTCATCCAAATTCAAGTGACCCAAGCTTAATTCCGTACCTCGAGAACTTCATTCAAGCTTCAAGTTCTCATTTAAATCTTCATCAAGAAAATCCCCAAAGTTGAGGTATGTGGGTTTCAACCATTGGGTCTTTTCACCCATAGTGCCCAACCATCTTTTTTACGAAAATTGCATATTTCCAAGTTGTGTTAATTATGGGCATCAATTATTATGAATAATGAATATAAACTATTTTAGGTTTTTATGATAGGTTGATTAGAAATACATGTTTATCTATTTCTAGCTTATACTATGAGATGGTTTGCCTATTGTGACTATGCATGTTTTGGGCTAAGAAACTATGATCTATTATGAAATTTGATGATAGATTTTAATGTATCTTACATGAGGGTTTTACAATGAGTCAGTGGGATGATTTACACTGAGTTTTCTCACATGATTTTACTCTTAAATTGCATGCTTTTGGACTAGCATTGCATACCCATCAAGTGTTTGATAAAATGTCTTGTTAAGGATTCTTGAGTTACTGATGATCCATTGCATGACCTATGAGCCAAGTGACTTTATGATGAGTAAGGGGATGTATGTATGTATCGAATTCATCAGAAGTATCTATAGTGATGCAAGTTGACCACACCTTGTTGGGGAGTGACATGCCTAATCACCTTGTGAGGGACTGACAAGCCTTGGCCACCTTGTCGGGGGGTGACATGCCTTTACTACCACGTTGAGATGTACATATCTTGACCACCTTGTCGGGGGTGACATGCCCGTACTACCACGTTGAGGGGTATCTACCTTGACCACCTTGTTGGAGGGTGACATGCCCGTACTACCATATTGAGGGTTATGTACCTTGCCAACCTTGTCTGGGGTGACATGCTTGTACTACCACATTGAGGATTATGTACCTCAATTACCTTCCAAGGGGGTGACATGCCTTGGATTCCAAGTACTAGTTTACTTAGTCTATGATTATGGTCTCTTCCTACACGTGTTATGTTCTAGACAAGCATGTTTTACTTCAAGCATCATTCATGCAAACCATATTGTATTACACTTATCCATTGCTTACGATTATGAATTTTGGCTATGTTGGCTATATCGTGTTGCATTGCATCCTACATACTTAGTACATTCAAATGTATGAATGCATACTCTATGCCTACATGATGTTACCATGTAGGAACCGGAGCATCTCACGACCTTCCTCCATGTGACTAGATTTGGCATCTTGAAGATAAGTTTTTGGTTAGTCCTCAAGTTCAGGGACACTAGCTGTGCTACTCTTGCTTTTTTATTTCCTTATGTTGATCTTTTGATACTATGAGGGTGAGCCCAAAAACTGTCTTGGCCCCCGCCCAATCTATGCTAGAGGTGTTGTTGAATAAATGATGTAATTATGCTTTGAGCTTTGACTCCTCTGTGTTTTATGCTATAAAAGATTTTTCTTATTCCCTTTATATCTTTTATTATCTCTTGATGATGTTTAATTTACTTCCACGACCAAGGATGTGTAATTGATATTCTAAGAGGCTTTTTGGGGTTCATTTAGGTTCCCCATTCACCGTGTCACGTCTAGGCCCTAGGCTTGGGTTGTGACAACCGTCTTTCATCCTCAAATTGATGGACAAGCCAAGAGGACAATTCAAACCTTGGAGGATATATTGAGGGCTTGTGTGTTGGAATTCAAGGGTAATTGGGACGACCATCTCCTACTTATCAAGTTTGCTTATAATAATAGCTTCCATGCTAGCATTGGTATGGCCCCATTTGATGCCTTGTATGGTAGGACGTATAGGTCTCTAGTGGGGTGGTTTGAGTTGGGGAAGGTTGCTTTATTTGGCCTGAACTTGGTAATGGAGGCTATGGAAAAAGTGAAGTTGATTAGGGAGAGGTTGAAGACAACCCAAAGACACTAAAAGTCCTATTCGGATGTCAGAAAGAGGGATCTTGAATTCCAAGTTGGGAATTGGGTATTTGTGAGAGTCTCACCTATGAAGGGAGTGATGCGTTTTGGCAAGAAAGGGAAGCTTAGTCCTCGGCATGTAGGCCCTTATGGAGTTATCGAGTGGATTAGGAATGTGGCACATAGGGTGTAGTTACTCCCGAATTTGAGTTTTATTCACCCGGTCTTCCATGTGTCCATGTTGAGAAAGATGGTTGGTGATCCTAGCACTATTGTGCCTTTGGACATCATTGAGGTTGAGGAGAACTTGTCTCATGAGGAGGCGCCAGTGGAGATCTTTTGATAGAGAAGTAAAATGTCTTCGTAATAAAGATGTGGCTTAAGTGAAAGTGCTTTGGAGGAACCAACATGTAGAGAGTGCTACATGGGCGGCTGATTAAACATGATGAAGCAGTATCCCTATATTTGCCAATCTACTCAAGCCTAAGGTATTAGGTTCTTCCTTTCTCGTTGGTCCCAATTCTTTCCTTCTTGATTCTCATGGTATGACATGCTTACATGTGCAATAAAACGGTTTTATGATGTTTTGAATGATTGTATTTCATTTAGGCATGAGATTTAATGGCTTTGTGATTTTCAAATGATGAACTATGCATGGTATAATGTTTTTGGAAGTTTCATGATATAACTCAAGCCTTTCAAGCCTTTTTCTTGCACATTCGAGCAAGAATTTTCCCAAGGGGGAGATGATGTAATGACCCGAATTCCATACGATGTTGTGAACCCTTGGAAATTTGGTTTTCTGATGAAATTTTGACAAAGTGTTGTCCAAGGGAGGGCTACACAAGTTGTGTGTCATGGCACTGGCCGTGTGACCCTCAGTGGAACCACCCTTGGCCAATATTTCATGTGAGGGAATTTTCTTGGAACCAAATTCAGCGGCACGGCCAGGGATGCGGGCCGTGTAGGTTGCCACTGGTTGTGGACCTTGCCGTTTGGCCTCCTACTGGGCATGAAAATGCCTTTTTAGCCCAAGTGTGGTGCCACACCCAAGTCACACAGCTCGTGTGGAATGGGGCGGGCCGTTTGGCCCTCCATGAAGCTTTTGGTGTGAAAATATTCTACGTATAGGATCACCTTTTGGTAATCTTTTTCACAAAATTTTCCTAAGGTTGGGGAGATGGGAGCACCACATGGAACGTGTAGCTTCACACGACTCATAAAAGGTGTTCGTTTAGTAGACTCGTGTGAAAAAATCTAATTGTTGGTTGAAGATCGAAATTTTCGGAAAATATTTCTAAGTGTCATTTCATGGGCACTCCACACGGACTATGAAGTGCCACACAGACCATTTAGCCTCAATTAAAATGACTTCCAGTAAATTTTTTCTGGGATTCATTAACGGCATATTTGTAAATTCAGTTTTTTTTTGGTCTTTTGGAAATTCTTATGCTATACTAAGGTCATCTAAAGACCTAAAACCTATTTCAAACATTTAAACCTATCTCTCATAATTTTGAACTATCTAAAAAACAACTCTCAAAGGAACTCTTGGGAATTTCAACTTAGGGGATAAAGAACTCAACTCTTCTTCAAAATTCCTTGGGGTTTCTTCATCTTAGTGAAGGTATATGGATTTTTGATCCTTGGTTACTTCCAATCAAGGAGACTCAAACTACTTTTAAGGAAATTTACATGGATTTTGCTTACTTAAATTTGGGGTTTTGAATATTATGATTCCTAAAATTCTATTGATGCATGGCTAGTGTTTATTTGATGATGTTAATGTGATTTAAATCATTATATGAGGATTTACTTTGGGTTTATGAAATTATAAGTATGCATGTCCCCTTTAAGGCTTATTTATACATGGGTGGTTATATCATGATTTTAAATGTGGATTTAATTATTTCACTTGAATTTCATATTATATTATTGATTTTAGATTGAATCTTAATTACTCATGTAATTCTCTCATTATTCATAGCATATGCATTAATGTTCATGAGAAATTATGTTATCGGTTAAGCCCAATTATATTCTATGATATGATTTCGATAAGGTATTGGCTATGACAATATTGTGATCACATATATGTCTATTGCTTATGGCTCTTTGAGCATTTTGGATGCTTGAACCATTTTGGTATATGAATAGGCTATTCTTATGCATGAATATTGTAACTATACAAGTATGGTTTTGTCATTTGAGCCTAAGTATGAACTATTATGAATGATGTTTGGCTTTTAAGCCTAATTGTGCATTGAAATGTTTTGGCAAGACTTGTATCCCTTAGAAAACATATATAACTACATATATTATAAGTATTCTTGTGGGATGATGACTTAACACCGATGGAAGGAGGGTCTTCTCTCTTTCCTCGAACTATGTTCCTAGCATAGGTTCCCTTCCGAAATGGGAGGCCCGTAAGGAAAGATGCCTCCGAAATGGAGTTGCCCATGAGGGGAAGAAATGATATGATATGATATGATATGATATGATATGATATGATATGATATGATATGATATGATATGATATGATATGATAT
>JAOTQR010050363.1:0-14657 GCA_025774065.1 Solanum ossicruentum
TAAAAATGGTCTTTTCCACCTCAAGGGAGCCCACATGCCCCATCCAACACCTCACTACCCGTCTAGGTACTTGTATTACATCACTATACGGGAGGGTCTCACGAAAATGGTAATATCAGCTTCTTCTGACCTCAGAATTAAGTGAAACCAAGTGGGTTGGAAAGCTAAATCAAAGGATTTCATTTGACATATCGTCGGTCATCCAATTCCAAGTGTGCTAAAAGTTATTCTCATTTAAAGTTGACCTTTGCATGAATCGACACCCAAAACTCAGATCATAGGGAAGTCTTGAACTTGTCTAAGTACTAGAAGTCTCCCACGACCCTAAAACACTCCCAGCCTGACCAAATGAGACTTGAAGCATAGGTAAATAAGAACATGGAGTTACAAGGTGTCACATTTTAACATACCGGTGACGACATCGGGCACCTCATATACCCCTTGTCTCCGTTGGAGAACATAGAACCGATTGTGCCTTGAGGCACCACCTTGTTGGCCACCTCTCCCCCTAAGAACCACATTAGCATCTTGTGGACAAACATCCTTACCCTTGTTTTGTGTATGAGGGAAATCCATCACCTTATGCCCTACTTCCCCACAACTATAACAAACATTAATATCCCTCAAGCATGGACCATTATGACCTTTGCCACATTTTGGACACATAGCATTAGGCGCCACCCCACCATCACCTTGGACCCTTGGGTTGTCATTGAAAAACCTCCTATTAGGAGCATAAGAAGACCCTTGGCCTTGATGAAACTGACCACCTTTGAGACTTTGGAATTTTCGATCAAAATGGACCATTTTGGCCTCACCACTCCTCCTTTTTCTAAGCTTCTCCCCTTCCAATTGTTCGGCATATGTCATTAGGTTGGACAAATGCATGTCACCAATTAACATAGTGACACGACACTCTTTATTAACCAAATCAAATTCCCCCATCACAAATTTGTTCATTCTAGACTATGGATCAACAACCAATTGTGGAGCATATTTGGAGAGTTTGTTGAACTTGACGGCATACTCCCTTACACTCATAGATCTTTCCTTCAAGTTCATGAACTCCATAATTTTGGCCTCCCTAAGATCAAGAGAGAAATATCAGTTAAGGAAAGCCTCCTTAAACTCCTCCCAAATAATCACATTGTTGTTCCCCTTCTCCTCTTTCCATTAGATAAACCAAATTTGAGCCACCCCCATAAGTTGGTAAGCCGCCAACTGCGCCTTCTCCTCCAATCTCATCCCCATAATGGATAACACTTTGTACACCTCATTAATAAATTCTTGAGGGTCCTCATCCACTTTAGACCCATTGAATTCCAGTAGGTTCATCCTCATGAAGTCCCTTGCCCTAAATGTCGGAGTAGGAGCATGAGGGGTTTGGGCCCCTTGGTTGATTTGATTGGTCATGGCTTTAGCTGGCATGGCAAGAGTATCCCGAAACTCTTCATGAGCCGATTGTTCTTTAGGAGTGTGGGCTCTTCTTTCTCTTGGGATAGGCATGACCTAGCATAGGAAAGAACATTCATTAGGGGAAAACCTTACCTTAACTCTATATCACGACATAGAGTAAGAAGAATGGAAACATTTCTTAAAACATCTCATAGCCTCTTACTCATAGTCGTGGTGCACTTTACAACCATTAATAAGACTCTAATCGACGTGATGTGTTAGATGTCGAACACCATTAACAACCTAGTTCGTTGATACCATCTTTATCATGACCGGTACCTAGGGCCTAGACATGACACGGTTAATAGGGAACCCAGAGAGACCCCAAACAAGCCTCTTAGCATAGCAAATACACATCCTTGGTCACTGAAGCAATTAAACATCAACAAGAGAACATAAAATAAGGATAACAAGGGCTAAGTGAGTCTTTCATATCTTAAAACATACAAGAGTCAAGAGAGTCAAAGCTTAAAGCATCATTACATAACATATCTAACAACACCTCTAAACTTAGAATTGAGCGGGGGCTGAGACATCTTTCTGAGCTCACTCTCATAGTCAAAAGCATACAATAAAAAAAAGAGACTATGCATAACATAAGATCAAAAGATATCATCCTCGGAGTTGAAGACTCACCAAACTTGCTTCGAAGATAGTACTAGCCACGTGGAGAAGGAAGATGATCAAGTGGAGTTCCAGTTCCTATATTGTAACATCATGTAGGCATAGAGTATGCGTTAGCAGGTTTGAATGTACTAAGTATGTAGAATTCAATGCAACAAGAGATTAGAAACATAAGCAAAATGCGTACATATAGACAATGGAAGAGCATAGTAAGAATATGACATGCATGAATGATGCTTGAAGTAAAATATGCATATATAGAGCATATTACATGTGCAAGAAGAGACCATCATATAGAGACCAAGGCCTACCACCCCTTGGTGAGGCGATCTAGGTACAAACCCCCAATATAGTTGCATGGGCCCACCACCACCCGAGCGAGGCGATTGAGGTACAAACCCCCTAACATGGTTGCATAGGCCCACCATCCTCCGAGCGACGTGATTGAGGTACAAACCCTCAACATGGTTGCATGGTCCTACCAACCCCCCAAGCAAGGCGATTGAGGTACAAACCCCTCAATATGGTTGTTCGGGCCTACCACCCACCGAATGAGGCATGGTCAACTTGCAACACTATATGTACTAATTCATTAAATCAATACATATGTACATTCCTTTTATCATCATAAAGTCACTTAACTTATATGTTATGCATTAGACCTTCAACAACTCAAGAACCCATAACTAGACATTTTATCAAACACTTGGCGGGTGTGTAATACTAGTACAAAATCATGCAATTCAAGAGTGAAATCATATGAGAAAAAGTAATGTAAAACCACCCATCAACACTTAGTAATACCCTTATGCAAGATACATCAAAACCCCTCATCAAACCACATAATAGATAGTAGATTCATAGCTCAAAATATGCTTAAACAGTCACAATTTTATGAAACCCTAACATAGTTTATAACTAAATTCATAATAAATAGGATCCATACATAAATAAACTTAGAAACATGCAATATATGTAAAAAAAAAAAAAAAAAAAAAAGGTTGGTCTCCATAGGTGAAATGGCCCCATGGTTGAAACCCACATACCTCAACTTTGGAGGTTTCGTTGATGAAGATTTGATTGAGAACTTGAAGATTGAATGAAATCCTTAGATTCGAAATGAGATTGGAACATTTTAATTTTGGGTGAAATATTTGTCTAAGTGTTAGAGGGGTTTTGGGGAATGCGTTGTATGATGTGGAGTTAAAATATGACTAAGTATAGGTTTTTTTACGCATGGGAAGGATTAGGCCCAAGACCCAAAGGCCTTGGACCAAAACAGGAAACTGGAGAAAAAATAACACTGGTCCACGCCCTGGCCGCGTCGCACCAGGGGCGCGAATCATCTCTAAAATTTGTCATTTTTGGAAAATCAAATTTTGATACAATTTCTCTAAAATGGGGGTAATACTCATTCCCCTCACATTTTTACCCCCAATCATGAATATGAAGTCGAATTTTTGATATCACATATGAATTTTGAGATATATAGAAATTATGATTGTGGGCACTTTCGAGGCACATTTTCGGGCACTTTTTTGTGGTCGTTTCAGCTTCCCCTCTAGATGAACAACTTTAACTCCAAACTAGACCTACTGGCCCCTTTGCTTTTGAGCTCTAGGCACTTCCGATATGTCCCTGTCCCTTCGCCCAGTGTTCGAGGCCCCAACGCTACTAGACTGCCCTGATTGACATGTACGAGAGGTCATGATAACATGCAGATACAAAATAAGACCGAAATCAATACATAAGCAACATGGTCCCTACTACCTAGTGAACTACACCCCATGACTCCACACTTAGATTCAATCCCGTATGTAGAAGGTACTCAAACTTCCCAACATCATACGAGTTACTTCACACAATGATTCAATAGCATAACCCCAATTTCAAGTCAACAAAACCACCCAAACATATTCATCCAACATGTACATCATTCACAAGTTCAAATTGCTATGCACAATAGTAATTTCAAGCAATTCAACCCCACCCCCCACCAAACAGTGTAGTTATGCATAAGTGAACCGGGGACACCCAACAATGCATCATCTTGTAAGTATACAACCCCACACTTGGAATTTTTGCAAATCCCAACATAATGACATCATGTGATCAACAACTCAAGATCAAAATCACAAAAATCCCCAATTTTCCCCAAATTCTCTCACAATTTCGACCTAGGGTTTTCACCCACAATAATTTAGCACAGTAAGCACTCAAACTACGAAATTAGGCCAAGAATTCAAACACTCAACCGTAAGCAACTCATGGGACACAAAAATATAAAATCATCTGCTCTTTTTCACCCCAGTGGCATGAATTTGACTCAATTTGTGATAAACAATAAAATAGAAATAGTTGGGAACACCTACTTGTCAGGAGGAGTGCACATGAGATGATCAGAAGCCTGAGGAATCTGGTTGTGCGACGCAAATGTGTTTGAATTTTGAGTGTTTAAGGGAGGAACAAGGAGAGAAAATATGAAAAATAATAGGGTTGGGGTCATGTCTAGTTGAAAAGAATTGAAGGAAAATAGGTTTGGGGGTATTTATAGAGGTGGGATCACATGGGTATGCGGAAGAATTAGCACGTGTCCGCGCCTCGTCTATGATGCAGAGTGGGCGCAGACCATGCCTTAATAATTTTTTTCATTTTTGAAACATACTTGGGCAAATTCGGAGCCTGTTCGTGATGGTTATGCGTCGCGGTAGCAATGCGAATGCACACTGTCTGGGGCTCCAAAAAAATTTTTTTGAGCTTCGGACCTCGTAAAATCCCCCAGAAATTTGAATTTGCTACAAAACACTAAAACAAGCTAATTTGACTAAAAAAGTACAAAAAATACTCAACGGATTATGGGGAAATAAGGACAAAAAAATTTGCACAAAAATGGATAGTGTCCGCGATGCGCCATTGTTGCGGACCTGTACTTGTGCAATTTTGCACAATTAGTTATGTGATGTGTTTCTTTTTTTTTTCTAAAATAGAATCAAGAAAAACAACTAAGATACTTGTTACCTCACCACGAGTTGCCTCCTATGCAATGCCTGATTTACCATTGCGACATGACGCACCATATACTCATTCATCATTGGCCACTTAATGGCATATTCAAACTTGCTCGTGTCCTCACTGTAGTAGTGCTTGACACATTTACCATTTGGCAAGAAAGTTTGTTTAGAGGTCTCATCCTTCAATTCCACCGCTCCATGGGGTTTCACAGCTACTACCACAGATGGTCCACTCCATTTTGATCTCAGCTAACCTGGAAACAACTTTAAATGAGAGTTAAAAAGCAATACATGTTGGCCCATCTCAAAGTTCACTTGATGATGTGTCGGTAATACCATTTCTTTGTTCGCTCTTTGTACAACTTAGCGTTCTCATAGGCTTGGAGCCAGAGCTCATCCAACTCCTCCAGATGTTCCAATCTTTTCCTGCCAGCAAGCTCTGAGTCTAGATTTAGCCTCTTAATCGCCCAGTAGGCTTGGTGCTTGAGCTCAACTGGGGGGTAACAAGCCTTACTGTACATAAACCAATATGGCGATGTGCAAATGGGGGTCTTGTATGTTGTTCGATACAGTCACAATGCTTCATCAAGCTTTACAACCCATTCTTTCTAGGTGGCATTCAATGTCTTCTGTAAGATTTGCTTAACCTCCCGGTTCGACACCTCAAGTTGTCCACTCGTCTATGGATTATAGCCACTTTGTGCCTTACTCCATACTTAGCCAGAAGATTCTTCACTGTTTTGTTAAGGAAATGTGTGCCTTCATCACTAACGATGGCTTTTGGAATTCCAAAACGAGTGCATATGTGCTTCTTTAGAAACTTGCTTACCACCTTAGCATCATTAATTAGAAGAGATACTACTTCCATCCATTTAGACACATAATCAACTACTAGCAGGATATCGTGATGGCCAAAAGATGGTGGGATGCGCCCATGAAATCTATGCCCCAAAAATCAAAGATCTCGACCTCCAAAATATTGTTTAGGGTCATCTCATGCCTTCAAGATATGGTGCCAGTCTTTTATAAAGCATCACAAGTCTTAGCAAACTTTATAGCATCTCTGAAGAAAGTAGGCGAGAAGAAACCTGATTGCAGCACTTTGTGTGTTATCCTCACCCCCATAATGGCCCTTATATGGAGAGGCATGACAACTCTCTAACATCTTTTGCATCTCTATCTTAGGAATATATCTTCTCACCATTCGTTCTGCCCCTTGCTTGAAGAGATAGGACTCATCCCAGATATAAGCCTTTGCAGCATGAGCCTACCTCTTTCTTTGCTGATATGTAGCATTAGGAGGAAATACACCACTCACCAAGTAATTCACTATATCTACATACCATGGTAACTTTTCTACTTCAATTGCCAGCAACTTCTCATCTGGGAAATCTTCTTTGATTTGCATTTGCTTACCTATGTGAGCATGATTTCCAAACTGGGACAGGTGATCAGCAAACTGATTCTCATACCCTTTGCGATCCTTAATATTAATATCAAACTTTTGGAGATATAGGATCCATCTATTAGATGGGGCTTAGATCCTTCTTGTTGAATAAATATCTCACCACCGCATGGTCTATGAACACAATGACTTTGGTCCCCAGCAAGTAGTATATGAACTTGTCAAATGCATACACTAGTGCCAGCATCTCATTCTTAATAACCATGTAATTACTTTGGGTTGCATCTAGAGTCTTACTGGCAGAGTATATGTAGTGGAGCACTTTATCTTTGTGCTACCCCAACACAGCATCCACTGCTGTATCCCTAGCATCGCACATGAGCTCGAATGGGAGCTTCTCATCAGGTGCTTTTAGGATTAGAGCCTTAAAAAGCTTCTTCTTCAACAACTTAAATTCCTGCAAGAAAGAAGCATTAAAGTTAAAGTGTACCTCTTTCTCTAGGAGTGCGCACAACGGCTTTGAAATTTTGGAGAAGTCTTTGATAAATCTAAAATAGAACCCCACATATCCTAGAAACCTTCGGATTCGCTTGACTAACACTGGTGGAGATGGCTTATCTATCGTCTCAATTTTCACTTTATCCACCTCTAACCCTCATTTCGACACTTTGTGCCCCAAGAATATCCCCTCCATGACCAGGAAGTGGCACTTCTCCCAGTTTAGAACAAGATTGCTCTCCTCACATCTTGCTAGCACTTTATTTATATTATACAAACACATCTCGAAGGATTCACCAATGATAGAGAAATCATCCAAGAACACCTCTATAAAGTCCTCTACTATGTCATAGAATATAATCATCATGCAACTTTGGAAAGTGGCTGGTGAATTGCATAAACCAAAAGGCATGCATTTGAAAGCACAGGTTCCATATGGGCATGTGAAGGTCATTTTCTCCTAGTCTTCGGGTGCTATGGTAATTTGATTGTACCCCGAGTATCCATCCAGGAAGTAATAGTACTCTTTCTTTGCAAGTTTATCCAGCATCTGATTAATAAAGGGCACTGGGTAGTGGTCTTTTCTAGTGGCATCATTCAACCTTCTATAGTCTATGCAGATATGCCACCCCGTCACCGCTCTAGTTGGTATTACCACATTCTTTTCTTAGGTGAAAACTTTCATCCCTCCTTTCTAAGGGACATATTGTACAGGGCTTACCCACTTGTTGTCCGAGATGGAAATGATGATACCTGCATCCAACCACTTGATCACTTCCTTCTTGACCACCTCTTTCATAATTTGCTTTAATCTTCTCTAGGGTTGAGCCACTGGATTATGACATTTCTCCATGAAAATCTTGTGCATACAGAGGGTTGGAATAATGCCATGGATGTCTGACATCTGCCAACCCATTGCTCTCTTTCTCTTCTTCAAAACAACCACAACAACATCCACTTGGGCTGCAGTCAATGAAGCAGACAAGATTATAGGTAAGGTATTATTTTAACCAAGGAATTCATACCTGAGGTATGATGCAATAGCCACAGCTCAAGCTGAGGAGCTTCTTCAACTGAGGGTTTGGGTAGTGGTCCCAACACCCTGTTCAATGGCTCAGCCATTTTCTTAAGCATGCTTACATTGTGAGTGTTTAACGCACTCTCAATTTCTTTGGTCTCAGCATCATCCACTAGCCCTTGATTCAGCAATAACCTAGCTAATGGGTATGTGATCTTAACATGGCTCACTATAACCGCAGTGTCAATCACTGTGATGGTTGCCAAATCTTCATATACCGTCGGCAGCTTCATTGCCTTGTAGACATCAAATACCTCCATTTTGTCATGGGCTCTCATGGTAAGTCTCCCTGCTGCAACAGCAATTGACACCCCTCCTGTAGCTAGGAATGAGCATCCAAGAATGAATAGGACCTTAGGGTTCAGTTCAAAATCCAAGATAACAAAGTCGACAGGGAAGATGAGAGATCCCACATGGACTAAGACACCCTCAATCACACCATCTGGTCTTGCCACAGACCGATCCGCCAATTGTAACACGATGATGGTGGGCTTCAGCCTCCCAAGGGCCAACTTCAAAAATATGGAGCTTAGCATAAGGTTGATACTTGCGCCTAGATGACACAAGCCTCTTGCATTCAAATACTTCCCAATGGTTACTTGCACAATAAAGCTCCCAGGATCCTTCAACTTCGTTGGCAAGCGTGATCTATTAAGAATCTTGGAGCTACAAGCCTCTATGAGTGCAATGATCTCATATTCAACCAACTTGTTCTTGTTGACCACAATGTCCTTGACATACTTGGCATACTTTGGGATCCCCTGCAAAATATCAACCAAAGGTAAGTTAATTTGTACCTGTTTTAGCAGCCCAATGAATATCTGGAAGCAGTCATCCTCCTTCTTCTTTCTTAGCTTTTGTGGGAATAGGGAGGGGAGAGGTTTTGGCCATGGAGTTTCCTCATCAGTAGTTGAGCTAGGATTGCCAGCCTCAATGTTTTGGGCAGTACTTGGGTCAGCCCCTTCCTTCTTGGGACTAACTCAGTTAAAGGATTTCCACTTCTTGTGCTCACTGCAATAACTTGCTTCGGGTGGGGATCTATGGTACCTAGTAGGCCTCTTTGAGGCCTAGAGTTAATCAAGCTAGCCAACTTTCCCAACTGCTTCTCCAAGTTTTTGGGATCCTTCTTATTCCTTCAAAATATCCTCTTCTTATCTATTTTGGTTTGCCAGAATTTGCCTCAGTACGTCACTGTTAGTCGTATTGTTTGGGTTAGCCTGTCTTGTAGGATGCAATATTTGCTGATTTTGATAAGCATTACAACCCTATGGTCTCTATTGAGGTGACCCATGATTATGCTGATTTCCACCCTATGAGAAGTTTAGGTGGTTCCTCCAATTCAGGTTATATGAGTTCCTAAAGCCTTGATATTTGCCTCGGTTGTCATTGCCCACGAAGTTTACCACTTCAGGATTTTCTCCATAGAACTTAGCAGTGTGGTCACCTCCCCGGCAAACATTACACCAACCATTCTATTGTTGTTGTACTATATTGACTAGAGTTGGTGCTTAACCCATTGTTATTGGTGCTTGCTATTGTTGACCTAATGTCAGATTGCTGAAGTATGTCGTCATCATGTTCTGCATGGCCAACACCTAAACCTATAGGGTAGTTATAACATCAATCTCCAACACACCGGCCCATTTTTGGACCATTAGTTGGCTTGATCCTCAATTCCGCTCTAGGTTTCCTTAAGAAATCCTATTGAGAAGAGCATATAATTCATCGTATGTCTTCTCTAATGTCTGTCCCCTTATAGCTGAATCAAGGAGAATCTTGGTATTGGGTTCCTAATCCTTCAATGAAGGTATGGACCAGTACCACATCAGCTTGACAATGGAGTGGACAATTCTAAGGTTGATACAGATTTTCTCCAGGCCTTTGCTTGAAGCTCAGAATCTCACTCTTAAGTTTTTCTCTCTTGCTAAACAAGAAGAATCACAAGAGGAATTTGCGGGAAAGATATTCCCAGGATGTGATAGAGTTTGGTAGATGAATTTGTAGCCTCCTCCGTGCTTCCCCTAGCAGTGAGAAAGGGAACAAGGTCATCCTTAGGTAGTCTCTATTCACCCCTGTGGGGATGAAGGTATCAACAATCTCTAGAAAGTTCTAAAGATGGACCTATGGGTCTTCGTGTGGTAGCCCGATGAACTGTCCAGTAGAGGGCAGCAAATGGATCATGTTCTGCTTCAGCTCCCACCGATCACCAGGTTTTGGCTTGAGAAAACAGCTAGTGACATTAGTGGTTCTCGAGATTGTCACATCCTGAACTAGCCTCGGTGCCGGTGGTGCAGGTGCTACTGGTGCAAGTACTACTAGTGCAAGTGGGTTTGCATTTTCCATTTCCTCTCCAACAAGATCAATTTCTACTATACCCTCCTTTCGATCCTCTTGTTCAATGATTTCAATCGGCAGTATTTGAAATAGAACTTCTACTCTCCTCTTTGATTGATGAAAGCTATAATCCTGATCTTCCAGCTTATACACAAATTACCTACAAAATAACACAACTAAGATCAAATGAAGTGAACATCACAAAACATGACAACTTAGATAATCAACTAATTTGCTTCAAGTCCCCTGCAATGGTGCCAAAAACATGTTGCTCCCCAACTCACATAAGTGTACATGGTCTAAGAAATATAGTGGCCTTGACTAAGTAGTCGGCTTATTGAACCCTAGGGATTTAAATGAAATAAGAATCTAATCCAATCTATCACTTTTAAAGTGCTTTTAGTAACAATATGTGGAGATTTATGTAAAGAAATTAAATGACTAAATTACTTCTAAACTAAATTGGTTATTGTTATTAAGATATCAATTAAATGAGCAATTATAGGGTTGTAACCTTAACGACTCCATTTAGTCTCACCATTTGCACCTATGTTTGGGCTCTCATCTATTGATTCACGGGGTTTAAATTACCTAAATGGGGTTGCATGCATCTGTCGGCCTACTGTTATTGACTGCCTAACTACATCGTTGAGCGAGGTTAGACAGATCGATAAAAATGTATTAATGTCATCTTCCCATATTATGAACCGAATATAGGTGTAAGGGTATTGTCACAGTGAAACGACCTTAAAAAGTGCCCAAAAATGTGGCTCGGAATGCTCAAAATTTTAAATTCCATATATCTAAAAATTCGTGTGCGATATCAAAAATCTGACTTTATATTCTTGTTTAGGGTGTAGAAATTAGGGGGAAGAGGGTTTAATCCTGATTTAAAAGTGAAATATTAGCAATTATGAAATTTCATGAATGCAATGTCCAGTGAGCAATCTGCGTTCCCCACATGTCGCGCACAAATGTAAAATAATGCCTGTTATTTTTTAAGTCGGTCCAAGACTTCTAACTCCTGGGCCTAAGTGTTCTCACACGTGTTTTTATCTACACATAGCCTTATTTATCTTAATATCATCCTAAACATTTCCTAATACTCACTCAAACACTTAGCCACATTTTCATTCCCAAATTCAAGTCTTAAACCTTCATCCGGAACTAAGGTTTTCCCTCAAGGTTCTTCTTCATGCTTTAATTCTCCATCTCTAATCTCCATCAAGCTCATCCCCAAGCTAAGGTATGTGATTTTCTTTCATGGGTTCCTTTCACCCATAGTACCCAAGCCTTCATTTACTTAAATTGCATGATTTAAGTTTGATTGATAAATGGATCTTACTTATTATGAAATTCACTGCACACTATGTTAAAAGTTATGTGAAATTATGGCTGTTTTGCTATGTTTTGAGCTATAAATCTTTGATCTATTGTAAGATTTAAGGAGGTGTTTTGATGGTTTTACAATGGATTTTCATGCATGATTTCATCTCTATATTTCATGGTTTTATACTAGCATTACACACCCTCTAAATGTTTTATGAAATGCCCAGATGTGTTTTCTAAAGGAGTTGAAGGTCCAAAGCATGAGATATGATATGATTGGCTATATGATGATGATATGAGCTTATGTATATAATAGAATCTATATAAAGTGTTGCATTAGATCATGCCCGATTCGAGGGGACTAAAAGCCCGGATAATGTTGTCGAGGGGTTTGTACCTTGATAACCGAGTTGGGGGTTTGTACTCATCAACCATGTGAAGGGTTTGTACTTCACCACCGGGGTGATAAGGTGAAATTATCATCAACCACGTGAGGGGTTTGTATCACACCACCACGGTGATGGGGTGAAACCATCATCAACCAACCAAGGGGTTTATACTTTAGAAATCTAGCTTGGTCTCTTCTACACATATGATATCATATATAAGCATGAGTTAATTAAGCATGATTACTCAAGCATTGATCATACATGTTATATTGTTATATTATGCCTATTGCCTATTGTTATGCATTTCCATTATGATGCCTATCTCTTATGCATTTCATCCTACATACTTAGTACTTTCAAACGTACTAATGCATACTCTTGCCTACATGATATCACCATATAGGAACCAGTGCCCAAGTTGATCATCCTCCTCCTCCCGTGGCTAATTCAGTACTACTCAAGTTAGTTGGTGAGTCCTCCATTCTTGAGACGTTTATCTATGTTTCTCTTATTATGTATTGAGATAATATTCCTTTTGTTCCATTTTGACGATGAAGGTGAGCCCAGTTACTTTGTCTTGGCCCTCGCTCTTATCTATGAAGTAGAGGTGTTTGTTGGACATGCTATGTATCTATGACATGAGCTTGACTCTTTCTCTCTTGATTATGATGTTATGCAAGCTTTCTCCTTAGTCCATTTGCCCCTATTCTTACTCTTTATGACTTTTATATTTTTCCGCGACCAATGATGTGTAATGATAAGTTAAGGGGCTTGTTTGGGGTTCCTTCGAGATACCCATTCACCATGTCACATCTAGGCCCTAGGCTTGGGTCACGACAAACATGGTATCAGAGCACTAGGTTGATAGATCCTCGAAGTCCAACACACCACATCGATTATAGTCCTATTCATGGTTGTGAAGTGTGCCATGACTATGAATAGGAGGCTATGAGATGTTTTAGAAAATGTTTCCCTTCTCCATGTTCTACATTGTACTATAGATTTGTAGTGAGTTTTTCCCCTTAATGATTGTTCTTTGCTTTGCTAGATCATGCCAAACACTCGAGGAAGAAGCGCCCAAACTCTCGAGGAGCAACCTACCAATGGTGAGCTATGGGATGCTCTCATTATGCTTACCCAAGTTGTGGCCAACTAAGTGAATCAAGGTGTCCAAGCCCCCCATGCTACTACTCTGGGAGCTAGGGTAAGGGACTTTATGCGGATGAATCCTCTGGTATTCTATGGGTCAAAGGTAGATGAAGATCCCCAAGAGTTTATTGATAAGGTCTACAAGATCTTGAATATCATAGGTGTTGGGCAGAATGAAAAGGTGGAGTTGGTGGCATAACAACTCAAAAGGGTAGCCCAAATATGGTATGACCAATGGAAGGGTAAGAAGGAAATTAGCAGTGTGGTGCTTTGGGAGGAGTTCAAATCAACTTTCCTTGATCGATTTTTCCCTCTTGAGATTAGGGAAGCTAAGTTGGTGGAGTTTATGAACTTCAACCAAGGTGCTAAGAGTCTAACAGAGTATCCCCTTATGTTTAATCAACTTTCAAAGTATGTTGCTCATTTGGTGGTCGATCCTAGATCCAGGTTGAATAAGTTCATGATGGGGGTCTTCGACTTGTAAGTGAAGAATGTCGGTTCACCATGCTAATTAGTGACATGGACTTGTCTCAATTGACGACACATGTTAAGAAAATTGAGGAAGAAAAGTTGATGAAGAGAAGGGGGTATGAGGCCAAGAGGGCTCGGTTTGAGAGTAATTTCCACAAGGGTGCTAGATTTCATCAAGGCCATGGGTCTACTCATGCTACTAATAGGGGGTTTCCTAATAAGTTCCCTAAGCCTCAAGGTGTTGGTCATGTG
This sequence comes from Solanum ossicruentum, assembly GCA_025774065.1. Taxonomy (NCBI): domain Eukaryota; kingdom Viridiplantae; phylum Streptophyta; class Magnoliopsida; order Solanales; family Solanaceae; genus Solanum; species Solanum ossicruentum. The sequence goes on from JAOTQR010050363.1 coordinate 13,996, forward strand.
GATCCTCATGATGTGTGTCCTAGATGTGGAAGGAGCTATGGAGGCCTATGTTTGAAAGGCTCTAATACATGCAATGAATGTGGGGAACCTGGTCACAAGAAGGTGGATTGTCCAAGAAACCGTGGCAAGGTCCAGGCTGCAAATGTGATTCCATTGGGTAGAGGTGGTCCTCAAGGTGGTGCCTCGAGGCACAATTGGTTTTATGCTCTCTATGGGAGGCAAGGGGTTGGTGAGGTTCTTGATGTTGTTACCGGTATGTTGAAAATCTTTGACTTAGATATATATTCTTTGATTGATCTGGGTGCCACTCTTTCCTTTATTAACCTTTTTGTTGCCAAAAAGTTCTATGTTGACCTCGAGGAGATGCATGAGTCATATGAAGTGTCTACCACTATTGGTGCCTCTATTGTTACTGGGAAAGTTTATAGAAGTTTCCCTATTTGCATTTTGCATAAGTTGATGCCTTGTGAACTTGTTGAATTACACATGGTAGATTTTGATGTCATTCTTGGGATGGATTCATTGCATGCCTATTATGCTTCTATTGATTGTAGAACCCCTAGGGTCAAGTTTCAATTCCCTTATGAACCTATCCTTGAGTGGGAAAGTCAAGATGTGATGGTCAAGGGTAGATTCATTTCATGCATTAAAGCCCGTAAGTT
>JAOTQR010050374.1:1943-14657 GCA_025774065.1 Solanum ossicruentum
TAACACTAGGCATGTTCTAACATTGGCCACCATGAAAAAGCATTCAAACCAAAGAGAACTAATTAATACATGCATGCACACTTTTCAAGAATTGTGAATTATCCAGTTTCATCTTGTTAATTCTTCATGGTTCCCCCAACCTTAGTAATGGATTTAGCTACTCATGATCAGTGTAGATACAAATCTTATGAATTTGAATAACATAATTGACCATTTACATAGGAGAATTAATCACAAGAAATCCAAACTCTTCACTAAGAATCACAAGATTGAAATTAAAAGACAAAATAAAGTTTCACAAGTGTTTCTCTCAAGCTCTCTGCTCTTCTCTACTATTCTGTAACGTTCCCTATGAAAAATAACCTAAAAAACCTATTTTGTAGTCTTTAAAATACAAAACCAAATAGACTAAGAGATCTGGGTCGGCAGACTCAACGGCAGCTTCCAGGGGTCATATAATATTTTACAATCCGAAGTCGGGCTTTCGTGGATTGCTTCTTCAAATCTAGCGCTGACTTCTACGACACCCTTCTACGGCCCATATAATGTTTTACGGCCCATAGGGGGGTTTTGTCTGATGACTTTTAAGTAATTCCCCACTTTCTGATTCTCAGGGCACAACACCAAGTCTACAACTCGTAAAATCTTCTACAACTTATCTGCATGTTCGTAGACTTAACTTTAGAAAATCACTCTTCACTAGAATTTGACATGAAACTAGATCTATGGCTTATAAAACATCTCGTGAAATCCTACTTCAGCAAATTTTGCATACTTACCCCAACCATGTAATCTTGCAAAATAAACATAAAAACGCATCAAATTTACTAGCATCACTTTCAGAACACATAAAATTCAAAGTGTTAAGCATCTAAGTGCTGTATTTTGACAGCACATCACTTGATAACCATAGGAACTCATAATACATCACCATATTACATTAGTAGGGTCAAAATAACTAAAAATATGTCATTTAAACATCATTAAAATTATGCTCATGGAACTCATAAACTTTTAAGAACTTAAAGAAAAAGCTAAAACAAAATCATGGATGGTCTTTATGGGTATCAAACTCACATACTTGATAATAACCTTAAGGAAAGACTTAAAGGTTTTGGAGAGGAAATCCCGTTGGAATCCCTAGTTCTTGTAGTGCCTTTGGGAGAGTTCTTTGCTTGAAAATTTTGAGGTAATTTTGGGATGGGAGAATAAGAGTGAAAGAGGCGGTATGGGGTCTAACATGGGAGGGAAAGGAACCCCAAATCAACGTAGTTTTAGGCTTAGGGTGTGAGGGAAAGGACAAAATTCCCTTCATTATAACTATCAGATTGATGTGTGACCAAAATACGACTCTTTTAATGCTTTAAACTTAGACTTTTGTATGTTCTCAAAGCGATGTTAGTGGTTTTGATGTGTTTTTTTGTTAATTTAGCAGGATTTCTAGAATTGGGAAGTTTTTGCGCTAACTTGGACAAATTGCAGGTTTTTGGGTTTTCGCGAGACCATCTACAGTCCATGGTTTATTCCATGACTCGTAAATAGATTTTGTAAGTCTTATTCAATGAAGGGACAATTTTTCTTAGTTGAAACTATGTGTTACCAGGATAGGTCATAGATCATTTGATGGCCCGTACACCAGTTCGTGCTTTGAGGATCAGAAAATATGCATAGTTGCTAAAACTTACCATGATGAAGGCTTTTATGGGTCATAAGTCAATTGATGGGCCATAGAAAGTTGTTCATGTAATCAAGGAAATTTTTGAAGGGTACAGTCTACGAGGTCATCTACGAGTCGTGAAGTCATCTATGACCCATAACTATGTTCGTGAAAAGCCTCGATTTCAGTTTTCTTAATCAATTTAAGATTTGGATTCTTTTATTATAAATATGATTTTTAGACATATAGAACTCTAGACTTCATATTATTACTTTGTTTAAGCATGTTCTTGGAGATTTCTTGTACACTACTTTTGATTTTATCTTCGAGTTATAATATTCTTATTCTTGTGAAGATTTCAAATTTCATATTCTTCAATTCTTCATTGTAAGTGTTCTATTATGCAAATATGTAACATGATTATTCTTTCTTCTATGACGAACATGAATAGCTAAATCCATAACTAGGGTTTGTGGGAACCATGAAGAACTAACAAAATAAAAACCAAATAATTTGTAATCTTTGGAAAGTGTGCATGCATGTATTATTTATCTCTTCATTTTGATTGCTTTTTAACGGTTGCAAACATAGGAACTCGCCTTATTCTTACTTACTGGATCAAAGGGGTAATGAATGAGAAAAAGGATAAAATAACAGAATTTGACGTGAGCATACTCATCTAATCAACTTGAACCAAGGGATGATTGTATTGGGACAAGGTAATGGTTAGTAATTCGACACCCCTAGACAGACCACGTTGCGTGGTGAAATTTTCGTAGTTGTTGGACCAAGGGCTAGGTGAACATAACTTATAAGCTATGCATGCTACACTAGAAAAGGTTACAATCATTTAGATATACTGCATTAGGAGTTCATGGGGAACACATACCCTAGTTACTTCTCTCACTAAATTCACAACATTTGTAAGGATTGTCTAATCTTAGTTTTGGTTTAATTTTTGCTTTTACATTAATACCCCATCTTTTTGAAGAAGATTAATTCGTCTTAATTATTTTAATTACTTCAAGTCTAGACTATATTTCTCATGGATTGATCCTAATTGTTGTTAGGTTTTATATTTGAAAAATGACCGCTTATACCTTAATTAGGAGATTTAATTTTGGCGTGATCAAATTTTAGCGCCGTTGCCGGGGAATATGACTTTTAGATTAGTTTAATTAGGGTGATTGGATAGTTAAACCTTATTTTCTTGTTTTACATTTTTTATTGTCTTATTTTTCTTACATCATACAAATGTAGTGTATGCCCAACACTCACATTCAAGGCACTTCCTTAACTCTGTTTGATCCACAGATTAAGAGTACATTGCATAGAATTGCTCAGGATAATGCCTACAGTACTACTAATGTTGCACTTAACTTGAATAATCAGAGCCAACCACCACCTCTAGTGGGGGATAATCAACCTCAACAAGGTGAACAAGTAACAGGAAATAGGTGGAATCCTTATAGACTTGATCCTACGGAGGTGGATGTCATAGGAGCAATGTGTTACCTCCCCTTTCGACAGATACAAAGTTTGTCATATCTAGTGGGTTGCTTCAGATGTTGCAACACAGAGGGTTGTTGTCGAGCCTACCAACAGAGGATCTACATAACCATCTACACAATGTTGTTTTAATCTATAAAAATATGGTGGGGAATCAAAATCTGTTCATGGATGTCATTGGGTTTCTTGTCTTCCCATTATCTCTTGTTGGTGAAGTGATGGTATGGTTATCTGAGCTATCTTTCAACTCTATCACCACTTGGTCTGAAATGCAGAGAGCCTTTTTGGAGAGGTATTTTCCTAAGTCGAAGAAGCTGAAGATGAAGGACCATATCAATAACTTTGAGCAATTGCCTAGTGATTCTTTAAGCGCTACATGCAAGCGATTTACGAAGTGCTTGTGAAGTGTTCCGAAGCACAATATCACCTAGAGTCATTAGTGGAGATTTTCCATCGAGCATTAGATGATAATTGCAAAGAGGTGGCTGACACCATAACTAGATGATCAGTCCTGGATTGCACTTCCACAGATGTGGCTCAACAACTAGAAAGGATAGCAAAGACTAATCATACGGGCGACACAAGGGATAAATCAATGACTAAGAGTTCTTTCGCAATGAGTGCAAATTCTGAGTAGGAAAAAATCAATGAGGAAGTATTGCAAGAGTTAGATCAGATTAGTACTAACATGGGGTTACTAATGAAGCAAAACTAGGTGTGGGTGAATGCGGTAATTCATCAACCACTAAGAACACCCATTTATGAGGAACCACGTTGTGAGAAAGACACTTATTTTGTGACAGACTAGATGCGGGTTTTCTGGACAAATGCCCAAGGGTCCAACCAGGACTATTGGTGCCAAGGTTGGAACTTGTCATGACCTAAACCTAGGGTCTAGGAGTGACTTGGCGAATGAAACTCGATAGTCCCTAAACAAGCCTCAAAGTATCTATATTTAAATCATCGGTTCAAAGACGTATATAAATTGTTAACACATAGTTCTAAGGGATAGGAAAGTAGTACTCACCTATGGGGATATCATAGGATAGGGATTAACATGGATTCACATAACATATACAACGTAATGACTAGGGGGTAAGTATGACTCACTCTATGGTGGAAATATGGGACTTAGTATCTTCAACATCACAACATAAAACCATATCATAATATTAATAATCCATTCATAGTAACCATATCCAATATGTAGCCATGATCATAAACCTCAAATACAACTAATAGCATATATTTGTACAAGAATCTATAAGATGTCCAATAATACCTCTAGTCATAAGATAGGACAAGGGCTAAGACATGTCTTGGGCTCACCGTCAAAGTAAATAATAGCATAAATGGAAGCAACATAAGGTAGATGGATGGTGGCTTGTCCTTGGAATATAAAAATCAACACAACAACTTTCTTAAAGCCGACTAGCCATTAAGCGGTGGATGAATGTAGTCTTTGATCTCTACATGGTTAGATCATGTAGGCAAAAGTACACATTTATACGTTTGAATGTACTGGTAGGCATGCAACATGAAAGAGGATGATGTTAACATGCGTAATATGTCACATGAAAACTATAGAGTAGCCATAACCCCCATATACTAACACTTAATGAGTCACTCCTTGCCTGAATTGTGTAAAGGGAAGGTTGTAACCATCCTCATTAATACATACTTAGCTCATGACATGACTTTTTACAGGGAAGGTGATACCTATCCTCATCTATACATTGTGTAAAGGGAGGGTTGTGTCTATCCTCATCGATACACACTTAGCTCATACATACATATGCATAGGGAAGATTGTACCTATCCTCATTTTTGCAGTGTGTCAAGGGAATATTGTGCCTGTCCTCATCAATACACACTTGTGATCACATACTCATGCAAGATGTCATATCATATGCACACCCATATAATTCATATTCATGTAGAATTCAAGTTCATATTACTAGCAAGTTATGTCATAATGGTATTCAACTTATATCATAATCATGTTCATAGATTCATGCTCAATTCTTGTTCATAACCAGATTTTCATCAAAATCATATTCATAAACATATGTGGGCTTAACCCACTTCACAGATTCATGCTCATGTATGCATATGCCATAAAGGAGATGTGACAATAGCATGGGCAATAAAGATTCATATTTAAATCAATAATACAATATGAAATTCAAGTAAATCCATATTTAAATCACAATGTAGATTATTCATGCCTAGATCAAAATTTAAAGGGACAATTCAAATCTTCGTAATATTAATGCAATTCAACATATTAGGGCTTTAATCACTTTGAAATCAACAATAAAACATAACTATATCTTAATTAATTAAATGAACGATAATCTTAAAATCCATAATTAAAGTAAGCTAAATTTCATGAAAATCAAGTGAAAAGCTTTTGGGGTCTTTATGGATGAAAGGGACCATGAATCAATCCCACATACCTAAGTTTACCAAGAAGAAACAAGAAGAATTTGATGAAGAAGAAGACCCTTTCCTTGAATCCCAAGCTAATTCTTCACTAATCTTTGAGATGAATCTTAAGAGAGTGAAATATAATTCTAAGTGTAAGATTGAATTTGAATGAGGGAAGAAGGGTTCAGGTCATTTGAATGTTTTAGGAGAGCATATAAGGTTACAAAGTTCCTTAAGAGAAATCATAATTACGAAAATAACATTAATGAATCGTGTATAAAAATGTTGCCAAGGGTCCCGTGGGACGGTCATTTGGTCCTATAAGGCCACACGGACCGTATAACCTTCTATAAAGCCATACTTAGAAAATTTCAGCAAGATTTCTTCAAATCAAGGGTGCTTCTATTGAAGGTCTCACAGGCCGTGTGAAGCTTCACAGGTCATATAAGTATCCATATAAAGGTGCCAAGTTCCAAAATGGTGATTCCACACTTAGAATATCATTTTGAGAAGAAACTTCATGATACCCCACCCCTATGGTCCGTGAGAAGCCACAAGAGCCATATGGGTGCCCGTGTGGCTTGCCTTAAAAAAAATCGAAGGAACACAGCACAGGAGGGCTCTACAATAATGGGCATAACTTCTTGATCCAAACTTAGAATTAGGTGAAACCAGTTGCGTTAGAGATTCAATTTGGTATGTCATAGGCTACCCAGTTCTTTTGCGCAAGGAGATATGACTATTTAAAGTTGACCCTTCGATCGATTCTTATGAAAAGCTTAGCTAATAGAATTCCTTTGAACTTGGTTTGATGAAGGAGGCCTATGATGATCCTAAACCATCTAAATAAGCACTTATTAAAGGATTATATGAACTTAGCTTGAGCTTAAGGTTTCATTCCGAGCTCACAACTTGCAGGATATTACAGAACTTTAACAGGGACAATGCATACATAGATAACAACTGAGATAGATACTATGACAGGAATAGGGGAAAAGATCGAGAAGGTGATTGGGCTCATAGAGATGGGTATAGAAATGGTCCATATGTTCCACCACACAATCGTGATTTTGAGGCTGGTAGCTCGCGCACTAAGGATATGTTTGATAGGTTGTTGAAGAAAGTAGAGGCACAAGATGAGACTTTGAAATAGATGAAAGCTGACATATTAGGCACTAATTAAAAGATTGTCTTAGAGCAACTATTAAATAGTTGGAGCAACAATTTGGTCAAATGTCAGCTTAGTTAAATCGGTACCAGAAGGGTACATTGCCAAGCAACACAGTGCAAAATCTGAAGAATGATGGACAGTGCACAGTAGCGACCATATGAGGTGCTAAGCAGACAATCAACCCACCAATTTTGGTAACTGATGATGTGATTCGTGAGAAGATAATTGAGGACAAGGATGCTAAGATTGGAGATGACAAGGCTAAGGATGGGGTAAGCGACAAAGTGGTGACACCAAGGAAGTTAGAGACCATACTTAGGCCTTCACCACCTTTCCCTCAAAGACACAAGAAGTAGGATGAGGAGGGGAAGTTTTAGAATTTCATCTTTATGTTAAAGCAGTTATCTATTAATCTCCTTCTCATTGACGCATCAGAGCAAATGCTTAGGTATTCCAAGTTCATGAAGGACCTAATGACTAAGAAAAGGATGGTGAGCTATGATCTTGCTCATGAGCTTCATCATTGTAGAGCCATTGCATCAAGGCCTTAATGTAGAAAAATAAGGATCCTGGAGCTTTCACCATACCTTGCATCATCAGAGTCTTCTACTTTGCAAAGGAATTATGTGATTTAGGAGTTAGCATTAACTTAATGTCTCTTTCAGTGTTCAAGCAGTTGGGCTTGGGAGCCCCCACATCGACTACAACATGGTTGTTGATGGCAGATAGAACTGTGAAGAGGCCTATGGGGATACTCTATGATATATTAATTTGAGTTGAAAATTTCATATTCCCGACTCACTTAGCGATACTTGATTGTGAATTTGACATCCTAACATCTTAGAAAAACCTATCCTAGCCACTGGGAACTAGTGGACATGGAATTAGGTTAAACTAAATGACAAAGAAGTTGTCTTCAATGTTTGCCAATCCATGAAGAGACTTGATGATCTGCAAGTTATCTCTATTATTGAAAGTATTGATGAGGTACAATCGACGTACCAATTGAGGAAAGTTTGGGTGTTGAAACTCTTGAGGCTATATGGATGAACTTTGAGAGTGATGTCATCCTAGACTATGATGAGACTGTAAAGGCACTTGGGGTACATGGTTTCCATAGGCACTAACTCAAGCTTGAGTTGGATTTGAAAAATCACGAGTCACCAGCAACTCCATTAGGGAGCCACCAATATTGGAGTTGAAAGCTCTTCTAGATCATTTGAGGTATGTAATTTTGGGAACTAACAATACTTTAACTGTGATTATTGCTTTAAATCTTAATGATGAACAAATAGAGGCGTCGATTTTGATTATCAAAAGATTCAAAAGGGCTGTTGGATGGATGATTGCGGACATCATTGGCATCCCACCTGACATATGCGCTAAAAATTCAACTAGTCAAAGACTATAAGTCGAGTATTGAGCACCAAAGATGTCTCAACCTATTAATGCATGAGGTTGTGCACAAAGAAATCATTAAGTGATTGGATGTGGGTGTGATATATCTGATTACTTATAATGAATAGGTGAGTTCGGTCCAGTATGCAAAATAAAGGAGGTATGTAGTTCCTTATGCGAGCAATGAGTTGATTCCTATGAGACCAGTCATAGATTGAAGGGTTTGCATGGATTATCGCAAACTTCATACATCGACAGAGAAAGATCACTTTCCTATGTTATTCATGGAACATATGCTAGATCACTTGGTAGGTAAAGCTTGGTACTTTTTTGTTTATGGTTATTCGGGCTACAATCAGTTTTTTATCGCTCTAAAGGACCAGGAAAGAAAAACTTTACATGTTCTTATGGCACCTTTGCATTCAAGAGGCTGCCATTCAAGTTATGTAATACGCTGGCTACATTTCAGAGACACATGGTGTCTATCTTCTCAGATATGGTGGAGAACACTATTGAGGTGTTTATGGATGACTTCAGCATGGTTGGAGACTTATTCAAAGATTGCTTAAGGCATTTATATGATGAGCTTTAGAGATATGAAGAGTGTTACCTTATTTTGAATTGGGAAAAATGTCATTGTATGATGAATGAAGGCATTATGTTAGGACACAAGATCCCTATCAACGGTATAGAGGTTGATAGAGCTAAGGTTAAAGTCATGGAGAAGCTTCCTCCACCTATCTCTGTTAAAGGTGTGAGGAGTTTCTTGGCGCATGCAGGCTTTTATAGGCGGTCTATAAAGGACTTCTTAAAGATTGCATATTCCTTGTGCAAACTACTTGAGAAGGATTTTAAGTTCGCATTTGATGATGCATGTCTAAAAGCATTTAAAGGATTGAAACAGAGGTTGATATCAACGCCTATCATAGTTGCTTCTGACTGGACTCAGTCCTTTGAGGTTATGTGTGATTCAAGTGGGGTCCACTTGGTGTGGTTTTGGGATGGCATAGAGAAACGATACTTCATCCTATTTACTATGCTAGCAAATCCCTCAATGCCTACAAACGAATTACACTGTCACTAAGTAGGAGTTACTTGCAGTGGTCTTTGCGTTCGAGAAGTTCATATCATATTTTTTGGGAACCAAAGTCATTGCATATACTGACCATTTAGCATTGAGGTGCGAAGAAGGATACAAAACCAAGGTTGATTTGATGGGTACTTCTTCTCTAAGAGTTTGATCTTGAGATGATTGACAGGGAGGGAACAGAGAATCAGCTTACAGATCACCTATCCAAACTTGAGGATGAGGCCATGGCAAAGTTCAATGATGGACTGGAGATTCATGATTTATTCCTTGATGAGAGTGTATTGGCAACATCTCATGATTTGATACTATGGTTCACAGATTATTCAAACTACTTAGTTAGTGATGTTGTGCCACCAGACTTGACTACTCACTAGCATCGTAAGTTTATGTTTGATGTGAAGATGTTTTTTTGAGATGAACCGTATTTGTTTCACATTTGTGCAGATAGGATTATTTATCACTATGTTCCTGAGGTGGAGATGGTGAGCATCTTGGAGACTTGCCATTCATCATTGGTAGGTGGACATCATAGTGGAATCCAGACAATGCATAAGATCTTGAAGTGTGGCTACTATTGGCCAACCATCCACCAAGATATCCATTATTATGCTAAAGCTTGTGACAAGTGCTAGAGAGAAGGAGCTGTTCTTGAAAGCATGAGCTCCCACTTAACCCCTTCATGGTGATTGAGTTGTTTGATGTTTGGGGTATAGACTTTATAAGACCATTCGTCAGTTTTTATGGGAACAAGTATATTTTGGTTGTTGTGGACTATGTCTCAAAATGAGTGGAAGTAGTGGCACTTCCCAATAATGAAGGTAAATGTGTCATGTCATTCCTCAAAAGAAATATCTTCTCTCGGTTTGGCACTCCTCGGGCAATTATCAGCGATGGAGGTTCCTATTTTTGCAATAGGTTATTCAAGGATTTTCTTGAGAAGCATGGGGTGAAACATAGAGTTGCAATGCCCTACCATCCATATACGAGTGTGTAAGTTGAAGTGTCTTATAGGGAGATTAAACATATTCTATCCAAGATTATGAATGCAAACCGGACAGATTGGCCGGGAAGGCTTGATGATGCATTACTGGCATACTAGACAACATTCAAGACTCCCATAGGTACATCTCCCTACCAAGTTATCTTTTGTAAAACTTGTCACTTACCTGTAGAGCTTGAGAACAAGGCGATATGGGCACTCAAAAAGCAAAATATGGATTAGAGTGATGCGCCTAACTGAAGACTGAGCCAACTCAATGAACTTGATGAGTTTCATTTGAAGGCATAAGAGAGCTCAGTCCTGTACAAGCAAAGGATGAAACTGAATCATGATCGTTGCATTGAGCATCAGCAGTTCACACTAGGAGTTACTGTTTAATTCAAGGTTGAAGTTGTTTCCCCGAAAACTCAAGTCCATATGGTTGAGACCCTTCAAAATTACATTTGTTTTCGACCATTGGGCTATTGAGTTAGAGAATAAAACTGGCACTAGGTTTAAGGCCAACAGCCAAAGAATCAAACCATTCTTCGGCATTGCTAATGAGATGAAGACAATAGAAGGGTGGAAACTTGGTGAAGGGTAAGGAATAAAGTAGTCTAAGTCATGTTGCGATGATAAATCAAGAGCTACTTGGGAGGCAACCAAGATATTAGTTGTACGTTTCATGTATTTGTGGTAGTTCTAGTTTCTGGACTCATAGGTAGTTTAACTTTCATGTTTTGGTTGTTATTTTTTATACACAGACTGGAAAGTTATAGGGAAATAGTTTATTCTGCTGAAAATGCGCAGGAACAGGGTTAAGGCAACAAACTAGTACCAAAAGTGAGAAAAGTTGGTACCATGAGTTAGTGTACAACTCGTGGTTTAAATTACGTGAGACTGACCGTAGAACCATTTTCAGTGTGCAAAAATTTGTGCACTTCAATCCATGAGCTAGCTTTATAGTTCGTAGAAAAGACTATGGGCCATGAATGAGGTTTGTGGATTCTCGGTAAGATTTTGGAAATTTTACTTAGTGTTAGGTGTACTTACGAACCTAACCTACAAGTCATAGAATATTCTATGACCCGTGGGTGGAGTCTAGTATCCAAGAATTGAACGTTATATTTTGAAACCACGAAATCAAGTCTTACAGGACATAGTACAACCTCGCAAGTAGTACAACCTCCTTTTGATAGGGGAAGATACTGTACTTTATGATATAACTCACATGTTATATTATAATGACCCGTTAGGTCACTCTGAAAATTTGTGCTCTTGATTTCCTATAAGATTATCTTGAAATATTTTAAATGAATATTTGGACTATTCATTAAATTTTTATTATTTAGTTAAGGGATAAATTTTAATGACTAATTTTATTAGTAGACTAAGTGGTAATTTATGTAACTTCCCATACTAATTTTTTTCCTATGTTAATTAAAACAAGTAGTAGGGTTTATTACTTTTAATAAATAATAAGTTAGAAAACAAGAAAAGAAAAGAAAACGGAGAAAACATACTTGTGTAACTTGAAGGATGCCGCCACCGCTAGGTGAATTCTTAATTTTCACATTGTCATGGTGATGTGTAGGACTTGTTGTTAAAGTTAAGAGTATATACGCAATGTTAATTACTATTACTTTATCTTTTTAAGTTGAAAGGATTTGAAATTGAAAATATATGTTGCATAGTTTCTTGAAAAAGTTGGGGGACAAAGTATGACTTTTAGTAAGGCCATTGGGTAATGACCAAAACCATTAATAAGAGACAATAAATGGTATGAAAACTTTGCACAGGTACAACTTTGACGTTATCGTAAGATTACGTGTTGTTGTCCCAAATCCTTTTATATATTGTGATTCAAGTTTAATAAAATTAGTATATGTAAGTAAATTATAGTTGTATTTTAATATATAAAATATCATTAGATTATGTTGTTTGGGGGAATTAAAATCCTAGGTTCAAGATTTAGAACTTGATTATAGATTTGAGTGAGTTTCAAAGTCTAGGCTACAATATGTAGTTATATGGATATTGTTAGTGTTGAAATCTTATTTTTTGTATTATTTGACTAGATTGTGGTACTACGCATTCTATTCGAGAGGGGAAGACTCAAGTCTTTGATTGATCGTGATTTGCATAAGGCAAGTGGATTTCTTAACTTTTGTTAAGTATATAGAATCTTGTACTTCTTGTGTGAGGTGTTGAGAATGATTTGTGTATGCATTGATTGAAATATTTTGAATTGGGTAGTTATCCTATGCTGATAGTTAACTTGTGAATTAACGATGGAGGTTTATTATATGTGAAATAGTGATTATTTGTTATTGATATCAAAGTGGTACTTAAATGTGTGTATTTTGGTTGACTGATATATTGTTGTGATTGGTCTGCAATCCCAAAATCATGGAACCCATTTATAATCTTGAACTTGAACTCTCAAAATGATGCCTTGAATAAAGAAGGCTTGATGAAAC
>JAOTQR010050404.1:0-14652 GCA_025774065.1 Solanum ossicruentum
CCCTAACCCCCAATACTCCAACTCACAAACAACAACTTAGTAACTTAAATACTTTAGGAACAAGAATACAAAGGTTAGAAACTTACTTGTTATCTTCTTTCCTTCCCTCTTCCTCTTCTTCTCTTCTTTCCCTTCTTTCTCTTCTTATTTTTGCTAAATGTAAGAACATATGAAGTGTTCTTATCTTTTAGGACAAGAGGGGTATATATATAGAGTTCAAACTTTTCAAAATTACATCATAAGGACTCCATCTTAGCCTATTGATCAATTAGGTCCCAAACTTTTCTATTTTGATCCAATCAAGGACTTCCGACTTAAACTTAATTATGCACACCAAATTCACTTGATACTCTAATCATGCATCGGAAATATACTTAAGTTCAAATTACCCAACGTCAACAACAAAATTTCCCCATTGTATAATTATCTTAATTTTTAAAAAAATGGGGTCTAACATCAACATTATAGTTTCCACCACTACTTTGAACAAAAGTACAATTTATTCCTCCTTTTTAAAAAAAATTGTACAACAAACATTAAATGGGCACAACTTTTTGGAAGAAAATAGAACTTTTAAATATGTATCACCAGGTTATACAAGAGTATCAAAAAGTTGATTTTTTGAAGAAATTTCTGTAATTAGAAAAAAAAATGGGGACAAATTGAAATTTTCCACTTAAGTATAGGATTTCTGTAAGTTTCCCTTTTAAGTTTCTATCTAGAAGAAAAGCCCAAATTAGATCTTTTAAGAATTTGATGGATGAAGAAGTAGTTTTCCACACACTGATAACCATTTTCTCCAGCCTCTATTTGGCAAAACACAATGTTTTTAGAATCAAATCGAAAACATATTTCAAATTTCTCATTGAAAAACACATCAAGAAATGTAGAGATCTAAACATGTGCAAACGCCTAGCTGGTTTAGCAGTAAATTATTAAGCAATACAGTACAACATATCATATTATGTCTCTTATGCGTTATGAGATAACCTACTGCTCCCGTCATTGCCACATTCATATAATCAGAAGATCACCAAAAAATAGAAGAAGTTGAGCAAACTCAAAAAAGTAAGTAGCTAGAAATACTAATCCAGGTGGCCCCAGTTAATGTTGCTTGAAAGCCAGCTTGGTTTACCTCCTATTGATGAAACCCAGGATACTTACAACCAAACTCAAGACAACAATCCCCATAGGGAACATGGCTAATGCGATCCTGGACGTGCTTTTGGGTAATAGAGCATAAAAGAACTCAATCTGTCCAACTGCATGGGCAGCCTCAGCCATTCTGAGTAGTGCATACTATGGCACAAACCACATAGTAGACATGTTCACTAAAGCACTTGGGTCATCCTCCTGAATTCCTCCATTGCCCTTTGTCGTCTGATGGCTTTTGTTATTGTTGATAACGCCATATATAGACGTACAGGTGACTATTAAGCCAATCCCCATTCGGGTGATAGGATTTAGCCCTCTCGGCCTTCCAGTATAGTACTAGTTGAAATAGCTATCGACAAGCGTCTGGTTCTCTTTATTTATCAATTGATCTGGACCAAATATTATAAAACAAGTGCTAACAAATCTAGTCCCAAGGGACATAAACCCAAAAGATGAAAATAACACAACAAGTGGAACTGCTGTTGTTCCATTACAAATATGTTAGAAGTGAGAGTAGGGTCAAGACTTGAGTTGTGGAATCAGGGCCAAAGAAGAATCATTCCCTGTTGAAGAAAAATATTAAACTTTGTAGCCATACATGTCAAATACAAGAAGGGAATTATAGATAAGACATTTGTTAATCAAAAAGTACCAACATAGTTGAATTGATGAGAATTCAAGCAATATTTACTTACAGCAAAAAGCCAAGAATACAACACTAGAATGCTGAAGAGATGTGTAGAATCTAATCAAACACTTAGTTTGCAAGATTATTAAATTTATTTCATTAGTCAGAAAGTGTAATGACATACAAAGATGAACTACACCTTATAAAGTCATAGTCTATAATCATACCTTGTTACAGTTGTTCGTTTTCCAGAGAAGCAATCTACACAAGAATCTTCACTTGAACTTCTTTTGGAATTGGAGAAGAGGAAAAAGGAAGGAGAAAAGAAACGTTCTTTCTCTCTACTTTTTCAGGGAAAAGTTACGTTCTTTCTTTTCAATAAAAGAACCCTTTTATACTTCTAAAGGGACACAACTTTTCAAATAGTTATGTCTCTTTTCTTTTATTAATAATTAAATAAATATAACAAATATATTATTATAAATATTAATATAGATGTGGGTTGACCCAATCTAAATTCCTTCATCTCGCACTCACACATAGTGAGTCAACTCACATTCTTATTTTGTAACATTTATACATACGACTAGACCATGTGACAGTGCATACTCCGAGATCTTCATTGCTATACATCTATTAGGAATATACAACATCTCAATAAATGAAACTTAGAATAGATTATAGTATGCAGTACCCTAGACCATTTATCACATTCATATCTCTCATTATCTCTTTTCATATATTTGAGTTCATCATTATGTATTAGTCTCGTAGATAAACATAAAAGATGCCAATGAACACAAATTGATGTGATAATATCCAATGATCTTCCACATCTTATGAATCTCTCAATCTCAATGTGATATGCTTTTCTAGAAATGCTCCGCCAGACCGAATCAAACATGGTCTCTTGGCAACAAACTAAGATAGCAAACACCAAATTGAATCTCAAAAAATTGATTTAGTCATGAGGGTACAATATGAAAATTACTTATAATTTTCAGGGTTTCACACGATAGAAAGTAGAGACTAAACTTGTATCGCCCTTATGGGTCACGTTATGCATACATGGTATGAAACATGTATCACAGTATTGACTCTTTTCTCATGGAGCATATGTCCTTTATTAATAAAAATACTGTACAGATAATAAAAAAGGCAACTTATGTCTAACTTTGAGTTCACAAATCTACTCATTTATTTATTCTTCATAACTCATATCTGCCATTAAAACAAAATAACTCACTTTAATTACACATGATTACATACAAACTAACATACGACATTTTGATTATAAACTTTCAGCTCTCTATTATCATCACTTCTGACAACAATTAATTTATAACTGTCTCATCTCTACTTATCACTTAGACAATAGAGACGACTGCCTGTGTGAATAGGCCAATCTTTTTGTCTGTTCGACATACTTTTTATCCTTAGTATAATATATTTATATGAACTAACAAGAATGGAAAATTAGGCATTAATCAACATTAATCTTCAGTAATGTGAATTTACATGAATATGTCTGGGGAAATAAAAATAAAATACATCAGCATCTACGTAAACCCAATGACTTCACATGTCTTTCATAAGCATCATATGCTATGGGTTTCGTTAAGGGTTCTGCTATCATTTGATGTGTAGATATATATTTTATGTTCACTTTCTTTTGTGCTACCATGCCTCTTACAAAATTATACTTTATGTCAATATACTTTATCTTCCCATGGTACTTTGGATCTTTCGTGTATGCCATTGGAGCCTGACTATCACAATTGATTTCAATAGGCTCAACAAAATTGTTATATACACCCAAGTGAACTAAAAAATGCTTAAGCCAAATAGCTTCTTGCACAGCAGATGAAAGGGCAACAAACTCAGCTTCCATAATGGACAATGCTATGCATGACTGCTTTTTGCTACTCCATGATATGGCGCCATTATTAAGCAAGAATGCATATCCAGAAGTGGATTTTCTCTTATCTAGATCTCCTCCCCAATCAGCATCTGTGTAGCCTTTGAGTTGCAGATCCTTTCCTTGATAACATAAGGAATAGTCGATTGTGCCTTTAAGATATCTAAATATCCTTTTAATTGCTTTCCAATGTTGCGATCCTGGATCGGATTGATATTTGCTAACTAACCCAACAGCATGACAAATATTCGACCTAGTACATATCATAGCATACCTGAGGCTTCGACTACATTGGCATAAGGAACTTTTCTCATTTGTTCCTTTTCATGTGGAGTCTTAGGACACATCATTTGGTTCAAAGCTTCACTTTTAGAAACTGGAGTTTTATGGGTTTACAATCTTGCATATTAAAGCATTTAAGAACTTTCTTAATGTAAGGTTCTTATGAAAGAGATAATAATCTCTTTGAACGGTCTCTTAAAATCTTAACTCCAAGAATGTATACTGCTTCACCCATATCTTTCATCTCAAAAGTAGACGATAGCCACTTTTTTATTTCTTTTTTTAGATCAATGTCACTTGTAACTATTAGTATGTCGTCTACATACAATGATAAGATCGCAAACTTATCTTTGAATCTTGTTATATACACACACATTGGTCTTCATAAATCATAACAAATCCATATGATATGATCTCATCATGAAAACGGAAGTACCATTGTCTAGAAAATTGTTTAAGGCCATAAATTGACCTTTGAAGTCGACATACTTTATTTTCTTCATCTTTTTTTCACAAAACCTACAAGTTGTTCCATGTAGATTTCTTCTTCTAGTTCTCTATTGAGAAATGCAATTTTCACATCCATTTGATGTAATTCAAGATCTAATGCAGCTACTATAGACAAAATTAATCTTATTGAAGTAAAGCACACAACAGGTAAAAAGATTTCTTCATAATCAATTCCTTCCTGTTATCTTTACCCCTTAGCTACTAGACGAGCTTTTAATCTTTCAATGCTACCATCTTCCATATGCTTGATTTTGAGAACCTATTTGTTTCCAATAGTTTTTCGGCCTATAGGTAGATCAACTAATTTCCACACTTGGTTAGATTTCATTGAATTCATTTCCTCCTCCATTGCTTTTAACCATTTTTCTTTAGTAGGACATGTAAGAGCTTCATTTATATTTCTTGGCTCTTCATCATCAGGAGTAACTATAAATACTTCCCTTTCGATCTCAAATCGATGATGAGGAATTTGTGGACGACTTGTTCATCGAGGTTGAGATTGACAAATTAATTTATCAATTGGTAAGTTACTCCCACTCGGACCAGCAATATCATTAGGATTTGATGCATGTGGTGCATCTGTGGAAATAGGAACTAATCCATTATCATTAAAATGACTCCCACTCAAATCTATTTGATCTTCGGTAGTAGAAATAGTTTGATCCGTAGTTTCATAAAGAGATAATTTATGACCTATCTCTCCCTGCTTAGGAAAATCATTCTCTATTAATGTGACATCACACGATTCAATTTCAATTACAGTGCCATAATTTTGTTCCCCTATGAACATATAACCCTTAGATTGTTCAAAGTATCTTATGAAGATACATTTTCTTCGCCTTGAACCTAATTTTCCATATTAGAAAAAGGGTTATGAATAAAATCAACACAACCCCAAGGTTTTGAAAAACTTAAATTGGGCTTACGTTTAATTCATAACTCATATGGCATAGTTGTAATTGATTTTTAAGGGAAACGATTAAGTACGAATGCAGTAGTGAGCAAAGCATCACCCAATAGGTGATTGACAATTTTAGTTGTGTCATCATCGACCTAACCATTTCTAACAAAGTTCTGTTTTGTCGTTCCACAACACCATTTTGTTGTGGAATATAAGGAGTATTTAATTACCTTTGAATTCCTTTTTCATCACATAGTTGTTTGAACTTATCAGACAAATACTCCCTTCCTCGATCGGTTCTTAGAGCTTTTATTTTTCTGTCCAATTGACTCTCAACTAAGTTCATAAACTTAATGAGGCAACTCAAAGCTTTAGATTTGTGAGAAATCAAGTATACGACCAAATCGAGTAAAATTATCAATAAAAGTGATGAAATAAATAGCACCATGTCTTGCCCTTACATTCATTGGACCACAAATGTAAGAATGAATCAATTGCAATGGAGTATCAACTCTTGTGCCTTTCTCAAATGGTTTTCTAGCAATTTTTCCAGCTAGGCAAGATTCACAAGTAGAGAATTCTACCTTATCTATTGTCCGAAGCAAACTTTCTTTGGCTAAGCGGTTCGTTCTTTGCTGACTAATATGGTCGAGCCTCGAATGCCATGTATTTACATCATTCTCACAATTAGAAGACGTAAATAAGGAAAAACTAATATTATCATTATTGGGACTTTGACAAACATCCAATACAAAAAAATCGATCGTAAAAATAAGCAGTTCCATATTTTATCTTACCCAAATACATATCCATACCATGCCCATGAAAGAAAAAATTTAAACCCATTTTAATCAGCATTCAGACAGAGACTAGATTATGATGAATCATTGGGGCAAATAATACATCATGTAGGAGCAGAGTTTGGCCACCCCACATTTCAAGTTTGCAGGTACAATCCCTTTGACCTTCACTTTGGAGTTGTTTCCTACGTATACCCATTTAGATCCTCGCGGGATTCGTCTATAATCTACAAAAGAATCCCTTTCTGTTGCTATATGTTCAGTGGCTACTAAATCTACAATCCACATAGGAAGTGATTCAGTTAAAAAGGCAGAACAAGAAATATTTACATCACTATGTAAATTATTCATAAGGTCATTTACCTTAGGCTCAAGACAATCATAAGCAAAGTGTCCCTTGTTCTTACAATTATAGCACTTAAACTTAGCCATAGAAATATTTTCCTCTGAAGTAAAAATATTTTCTCTCCTTGTTGAGTAATCTTTAGCTTCTTTGTGGCTTTCATATGTTGGAGGGTACAACCATTTTGGGGAAGTGTCAAAGACACATTTAGAGCTTTAAGAGTTTCTTGCTTTTCCGGGACATACTTAGTTTTACAGTTATCACTGTTAATCTTATCACCGTTAAGCTTATCACTTTCGTTAAGCTTGGCAATAATTTTCTTTGCAACAATTGACATACTGATTTAAAACAAGCATAAAATAAAATGAGACAACTATGCACATTATTTTTGCCTAAATTCATATACATAATAATTTTTAAAATAATCAACTATGTCAATATTCATTTCACATTAGGTTTAGATTCGAAAGTTCACTAAGTTCCCAATCATCACCTGAACTCTAATATGTCATAAATTTAACACAATCAATCATCTAAGAATCACTTATCTTAAATCATATAAATTCAAGATTAAAAAAACATAAATTATATAACATAAACAGAAATACTTAATAATAATTAACATATAAATTCATGTAAATCATGTTACATATAAACAATCATTATACAAATACAATACACGTGATCACTGTAATAGCTCTTGGTGAACAGGAATAGATAAAATCAAATCTATACGCAAGTCCAAAGGCAATTTATATCTAATAGCCAGCCAATCAGAATGACACATAGTCTTCTTAACTTCCAAGTCAACAAATTCATCCATAAAATGTTGGACCAATGACTTGTAAGATCTCGATCTCTTGAGATGCAACTTATCCCAAGACTTGTCAAGTAATTTCTTTTGAAAATCTTCTGACAATGCACATCGTAAAGTCAAGTATTTCTTCTCCGTGGTTAATAAACCCCCGACCCAGACAATCTCTTGAATTAACTTATTAATTCTTATTATATGATTTACAAATCTTGTAAGATCATCATCTTCAACATTGGATTTTGGCGAGAGATTAATCAAATTGTTAATCATAGCTTTTACTCTATCCTTCTATTGCTTTGTGAAAAGTCGCCTAAGTGTTCTTATCAATAACATAATTTTCTGTAACACATACAAAAAATAATTAGGACTAACCATACTTGAGAGAAAAAAAATTATACAACAATTTGTATAAAGAGATCTTATAAGACTTTAACCAAAAAAAATATAGCCTTTGTGATAAAAAAAAAGGAAGAGAAAAGCCTTATTAAAAAAAAACTTTTTACAACAACCATTTAAAAAAAATGTCATCTCTCCTCCCTTTTGAAATTGTCCGAAAAAACTTTACATATATGACATCTTCTTGTTACAAAAAAAAACAAGTGAAAACTTTTTCATATGACATAGTATGCCACAAAAAAAATAATAATAATAACCAAGTGAAACATTTTTCATGCATAAGACATCTTCTGTCAAAACGTTTTTCATGCATAAACTTTTTGTTTGTTTCTTTAACTAACGAAAAACACATATGATAACGAAACTGACTAAAAAATAGATTGAAAAACTCATAGCTCTGATACCAATGTGGAATTTAATCAAACACTTAGTTTGCAGGATCATTGAATTCTTTTACTAGTCAGAAAGTGTAATCACATACAAAGATAAACTAAATCATATAAAATCACAGTCTATAATTGTATCTTATTACAATTGTTCATTTTTTGGAGAAGCAATCTACACAATAATCTTCACTTGAACTTCTTTTGGAATTGGAGAAGAGGAAGAAGGAAAGAGAAAAGAAACGTTCTTTCTCTCTGTTTTTTTCAAGGAAAAGTTACATTCTTTTTTTCAATAAAAAATCCTTTTATACTTCTAAAGGGACACAACTTTTCAAATAGTTATGTATCTTTTCTTTTATTAATATTTATATAAATATAACAAATATATTAGTATAAATATTAATATGGATATGAGTTTTCCCACATGGGTGACCCAATCTAAATTCTTTCAAGATGAATGTAACAAATGACGTTATCTTGAATGCTAACTACAATATTACACCAATGCAGATTCAAGTTAAAAAGGAGAAAAAACTAGACTGAGATATTTGTTTCGTGTACAATGATAACCTAGCTTTTAGATGGATGGAACAAAGTATAGACAAATAAATTAACAGGAAAAAGAAATTGTTGACTAAGGAATCTTCACTAGTCTGCTAAAGGGGAGCCGGAGTCCTATTTAATGACTGATGAAGCAAGAATATGCAATGAGATACTGTGGTACTAGAAAGCCTTTTTATTCTAATCATTATAAGCAGTAGACCACAGAAACATTTAATGAGTGAACTCCTGAAATGAAAATAGTTGCTGGAGTTTAAAATGAACATGGTCAAATAACAGTTAACTAAAGCAACGATAACATAGCCAGTGTAATCCCGTAGAACCTAAAAATGAGAAGTTAGAACTTCAGAAAGAAAAATCAGAAACAAACACCTTGATGGATATTCAAGATGCTCATGCATCTGTTGCATCGATTGCATTAATGTTAATAAGATCATTTGCTCAAGCTACTAATAGACAGATTAACTAATGTCTTTTGTTTTGTAAATTATCCTTCTACGACAAATCATTCATCACCTAATCCTATAGTTAAAAGATCGATATCATTTTCACTTCAGTCTAAGCATTTGGCTAGAGCTCTATTGGACCAACTTTGCAGCTCTAGTGATCTACTAATAAATAATACCAATTGTAGCATATTTTAAAGGTAAAGCTTCTAACTCTGATGAATATATTAAAAAAACAAAATCAATCTGCAAGGTCTCCTCCAATTGGTATGAATGGGAGAACAAAGTGACTCACCCACCTTGCTACGAGGAATATAGTCTCTCGGTGAAAAGTAGGTCATCCCCTCTACCTTTCTCTACTTAAATGCCAAACCTTTTCATCTACAGACCCATGATGTGCTCTTAATACTAAAATCTGGATTCTTTGGTCCAGTGAAGTGGATATTGATATTATTCATGATAAAGAGCAACATGTGCAGACTGTTAGTGCTATCAAATACTTCAAGTTTCTAAAATTCTGGACAGATCATCCGGTCTATGTTCAGACTGTCCAGAATATGTGGAATGAACAAGTGTATGACAATCCTCTCTACATCTTCCACCAAAACTTAAAAAGACAAACTTGCAAGCATCTATGTATTTGGTCTTGACAGACTTTTGGAGATGGGATTGAGGAGCCCAAGAGGCTGAAAGCACAACTGAGAAATCTGGAAGAAAACTGTGTCAACAATAACACTCCTGAGAGTAGATGTGAGCTTTGAAGATGCAAGGCTGAATTCATTGGGTACCTCAACATCAAAGATGCTATCCTTAGAAAACCAGAATCAAACGACTCGAAGATGGGGTACCAACTCAGCTTACTTCCATAGTATTATTAAAGATAGGTGAAGAAGACTTTCTATTAGGAAAATCATGGATGAGAATGGCCAATGGATTGAAACCAGAAATCCTGGAACGTCATTATTTCTTGTTTCTTTATAAAGCAGTTATTGCATTCTTCAATGGTGCAACATTGCCTAAATTCTACTCTCACACATGCCTTGTTATGATCCCTAAAGTGGAACATCTTCAAAGATTCAGTGACCTCAGGTTCATTATAAAAATTCTAATAGTGTGATATCTAAGATCATAAACACTGCAGTTTTGATCAATAAGTAATGTTTCACATCCTATCCTACAGTTCATCAAGCGTTACCAGCTTGTTGTTTTAAGTTCTAGTACATCATCTAGTTTATGCACTAGGTATGCTCTTAGTAAGAGTCATAAATTCCCATTTAGTAAGTCTACTTTTAAGGCCTGTGTGACTCTTGATTTAATTTATTCAGATGTTTAGGGCCCTGCTCCAGTCGTTTCTAGTGATGGTTATCGATATTATATCATTTTTTTAAGTATCATTTTAGTAAATTGACCTGGATCTATTTTCTTCATTTTAAGTCTGAAGTTCTTTCTATATTTATCCAATTTCATATTGTTGTTGAAAAGTATTTTGGATGATCTATTAAATTTTTTCAAGGTGACTGTAGAGGTGAGTTTCAAGCCTTGATACAATATTTATGTGATAATGAGATTACACAACAATCCTCCTATCTCTATAGTCCAAAACAAAATGATTAGCTGAAAGAAAACATCGGGATACTGTTGAAACATGGCGAGCACTCTTGTATCATTCTAATGTTCCTTCTCATTTTTAGACTATCGCTTTTGAAATAACTGCGTAAACTATTAATAGGCTACCTATACCATGGTTACAATAAAAGCGCAAGAGGGTGGAGGGGGATAAATTGTATTTTTCTTTTCTTTTTGTTTTGAACCTGCACTCAGAGAGAGTTAGCTAATACAATAATTAGTCGACTAAAGTTTGACAGATAAAACTGCAGAGTAAAGTAAAGAGCGTAAAAGAAAATTTGACACCAGATGATTTTATACTGGTTTGAATTCAATGTGAATGCTAGGTCCAGTCCCCTTGGGTTGCAAGGGATATCTCTTCAAGCCTTCAAAGATGGTTACAGGGAATTTAAACCTAAACTACAATAATTAGTTAGCTAATACAATAATTAGTCGACTAAAGTTTGACAGATAAAACTGCAGAGTAAAGTAAAGAGCGTAAAAGAAAATTTGACACCAGATGATTTTATACTGGTTTGAATTCAATGTGAATGCTAGGTCCAGTCCCCTTGGGTTGCAAGGGATATCTCTTCAAGCCTTCAAAGATGGTTACAGGGAATTTAAACCTAAACTACAACACTCAATTTTTTCTTTCTTTTTCTTGATACAATCCTCTCTTTCAAATTTTTCTTCTTTCTCTCTCTTTTTTCTTTTTCAAAGTAAAACTAAAGGTTACGGAGAATTTCTTAAAGATGAAGAGTTTCGAAGATGATCTTGAAGGCTTGTATGCTTTGAGATATCCTGGATGCCTCTTTTTATAGTAGAAGAGATAGCATCCCAAGGATGTTGATCCTTGGATTGAGACAGTGCTGAGTCCTCTTTCCAGGAATAAGGTTGAAGGCTTCTTCAAGGGAGATTTCCTTTTCGATCTTTCAGATTTGACTTATCTATTGCTTCAACAAATTTAGACTTGATAGCTTCCTGATTGGGTTTTTGCCTTGTATGCTCAATCTTCTTCCCTTGTTCGTTGTTGCTAATCTTGATTGATTCTTGATTTCCTTCCTAATTGGATTTTTGCCTTGTTTGCTTGATCTTCTTCCCTTGATTTATGCATGTTGATTTGCTGATGATCTTGATTGATTTCCTGATTTTTCTATCAATTGATTCCTTTTCTTTTTGTTTCTCAGTGCAGTTTGTAAATGTTATCTATTTTACATTCAGTCCTTTTTCTTTTATTTTTGTGTTTTCCGACCTCTGTATTATTAGTCGTGTGCACTCATCATCAAAATAGTAATATTACCACTAACAGTCCCCCCCTTTTTGATAATAACAATATAAGTGGTAGTAAGTCGACTTCCCTGTTGTTATATATGTCGACTGACTGCTCCCCCTGAATGAGTACTGCTATGTTACTCCCCCTAAATGGTTGGTAGGTTTTCTCACCCTTTGACATAAGAAAAAAGGGAAGGAACAAAAACAAATAGTAGAGAATGGAGAACAATAGATAACAGTAGACAACAAGCAGTTTAAGAAAAATAGGAGCATAGTACTTAGAAGCTGCAGTTTGCATTGTATAGCAAAAATAGTTGTAACACTCCAAATTTTTTAACCTAAGATTGAGTCATCCTTCATATGATATAGGATTTTAATTGAGGATTCTTAATTGAGCATAGATGTTAAAGTCAATTTCTTAGTATGGGAATAGAATTGGAATTGATTTGAGGTCGTAGTTCTAATGTATAATATTATAAAATTTAGGTGAAACCAATGACTTGTAAGTTGTATATACATGCTAGCATCAATTCCTAAGTACATATAGTATATTCAGTGTGATTTAGAGTCATAAGAGATCTTTTACATCAAGCCAAGTTCAAAGAATTTCAAGCAACTAAGTTTTCGTATGAGTTGATAGAAGGGTCAACTTCAAATGACCATATCTCCTAAAGTTTAATAAGTTATAATCCATAATATATCAGATCGAAGATATTTGAATTAGATTCCCAATGCATCTGATTTCTCCTTAATCGAAGTTTGGAGTAGAAATTTATGACCATTTTAGTGAAGTGGTGCAGACCTATCCGAAGGTCCGTCCCAGAGCGCTTTGCGGACCCGATGCAGACCCTCACTGGATGAGTTAATAACATTTTTTCTTCAGAATTTAAGGGTACATTTATCCTAAAACCTTTGGGAGTCTATCTATGGTTCCCAAAATGTATAAAACATCAGTTTTCATAATCAAAAACCCTCTCTGTCACTCTTAAACATGAACGCTCAAGAATCATCAAGAAATTATCAAGTTAGAATTAGCTTCCAAGATTCCTTCGCAAGGTAAGTTATTCTTCTTGAATTTTAATCTACCCAACCTAAATTTCTTCATCTATTCATAAAGCTCTAATAGGATTTTAAATCATAACCTAGGGTTTCAAGAAAATAAATTCAGGAATCCCAAGAAAGGATTTCTTGACTCTTCTTCTTCAATAATTATGGTTCTTCATCAAGAACTCTAAAGAGTCTAAGTCAAGAAATCAAGAATCAAAGATAATTCTTTCAATCAATGTCCTTTCAAGTTCTTTCACTATAATAGAACTGCGAATATTGAGGATTTTCTCCAAGAAAGAGAAGAGAAAATCGCAAACTTTTCCCAAATTTCAACCAACGATTTCTCTCTCAATTTTGATCGGATTTGAGCGATTCAAAAGGATAAATTGTATATTTTTCTGAGGAGAACATCGTGGGAGTTTAATAAATTGAATTTTTTGTGTCGTTTGAGGTAAAATTCGTGATTTTTCTGCTGCATTTTTAATATATTTCGAAAACTTTAACATGTGATTTCTTCCCCATCTTAGCTCCGTTTTTGAATTGGTTTTCGCCATTGAATTCCTTATCACTTGGAAAATATATTCATACAAAAACTTTCAGATTCTGAATGTATTTTTCTGGTGACAAAGTTTTTGGATTGTTTTACCCTTTTCACCCGAATTAATTGATTTTAGTGTCGTTAGATTTATTATATAATTATGATGCTATATTTGAATAGATTTTGGATAATTGGAGTGCCATAAAAGGGGAATAGCTTTGGAATTGACGTGATTCGAGACTTTATATAAGGCAAGTGGATTTCTTA
The DNA here is from genome assembly GCA_025774065.1 of Solanum ossicruentum. Classification (NCBI taxonomy): domain Eukaryota; kingdom Viridiplantae; phylum Streptophyta; class Magnoliopsida; order Solanales; family Solanaceae; genus Solanum; species Solanum ossicruentum. The sequence goes on from JAOTQR010050404.1 coordinate 13,867, forward strand.
ACCTTTGTTAAGTGTATAGAATCTTGTACTTCTTGTGTGAGGTGTTGAGAATGATTCATGTAGGCTTTGATTGAAATATTGTGAATTGGATAATTATCCTATGCTGATATTTGACTTGTGGATTAGTGTTGGAGGTTTATTATATGTAAACTAGTAATTATTTGTTATTGATATCGAAGTGATACTTACTTTTAGATGTGAATGTTTTTAAGGTTATGATGGTATCCATGTACCCCAATACATGTCGTAAGTTATGTTTTGTTCTATCAAATAGAGAGACTCTTAATACTGATTGATAGTCATTGAGTAAAGCTATGATATTTTTTATGCACTCAATTGTTGTGATTTGGTTGACTGGCATATTATTGTGATTGGTTTGCAATCCTAAGACTATGAAATCCATAATCTTGAAATTGATCCCTCAAGGTGATGCCTTGAATAAAGAAGACTTGATGAAACATTGGTAATAAAGTCAGAAGTAATGATAAAGAATAATGAATTGATAAAGAATAATGAATTACATATATTGGATCGGGTGTCACGTTCCGACACACATACATTGGATCAAGTATCACGTTCCGACATACATACATTGGATCGGGTCTCACGTTTCGGCATACATATATTGGATCGGGTGTCACGTTTTGACACATATATTGGATCGGGTGTCACATTCCGACACATATCTATATATATATATATTGGATTAGGTGCCACGTTCCGGCACGATAATAATGAAGGAAAACATGTTAAAATAATTTAATATACTCAATTTCAAAGAACCTA
>JAOTQR010050414.1:0-14652 GCA_025774065.1 Solanum ossicruentum
TAAATTTAAAATATACTTCAATCCCAACAATTGTTCCCGAATTAATAATTGACCTTAAGTAATTACGGGGTCTAACAAAATAATAAAGATAATATTCAGGGATTGAAGATAACAATCAAGAAACTTTAAAGAAATCACTAATCAAGACTCTAAGTATCAATTCTTACATCCTAACTTTATATTGGGGCACATGGAAGAACAATTTTATTCTTTTGGATAGCCTTTACATACCTGGAGTGAGGAATTGTCAAGTCTTCTACATAGAATTGAAGCCTCAAAGGAAACCCTCACCTCTCTTGTTCTTCTCCTCTCTCAGAACTTGCGTAGCACTTAGGAAATAATAAATTTTTTGGACTCTTAATCGTGATAAAAATAATTTAAAACACGTTATCGGGGTTAGAAATGGGTTGGGAAGGACCAAAATTCCCTTCCCGCAATTAAAAGAACTAATTTAAAATCTGGTGTACTGGTCCGCGACGCGTCAGGGGCGTGCACCAGCACATTTTCGCTTTTTTTTGGGAATTTTAATTCCCGTTGAAAAATGAAAAAAAAAAAAGCAAAGTGCTGCTCCGTATTCTGTCTGTGTTGCACCAAGGACTTGGACAGACACTGTTTCTCATTTAATTAGAAAAAATTTATTTTTGATCCGATTGCAATAAATCAGAACGAGACTATTTTCTTACTCGATTTTTCGTGCTGATCGCAAATCTGGCCTTGGATTTCCCATCAGAGCTTTGCAAGATGCATTGTATGCATGATGCATTTTAGGAGCACTTTGATAATTCTATGGGGTGTTACAGATGATTCATGATATAAAAAAATATTTTAATGGGGATTATAATGGAGCCTGAGATGAAGGAAAGATGCAAGAAATAGCAAAGAAAAAGATCAGGGAGCTACTGAGTTTTCTAAGATCAATGTTGTTAGTGATCATAGTGAAAACATGAAAGATGGCAAAAAAAATTGTGATTAAAAAAAAGTATATAAGAAAATCATTGGCCCTTCTAATCATTAAGATTTTCAAACTGCAAAATGTTTAGCGAAATTCTTAAAGTTATTCTATATTGACGTTAAAGTTTTCTGGTTTATTACTTTTTTCCATGAATTGGTTATTGTTCATTCTACAATTAAATCCCTTTCAGTCCATGAGAATGATAACATGAGAAGCATGGATAAAAATGATGAAGACATTTGATAAATATTGATCTTTTAGTAGTAAGACCAATTACATGTTGTTTGTTGCTATTGTTTTGGATCCACGTTTCAAGTTGGAGTATTTTGAATTTTGCTTTGGTGAAATATATAAACGTGATAGTGTTTTAACAAGATTAAGGACTAGAATTGTGGAAGAATCTTTAAATGAACTATATCAAAAGTACAAAAGATTATATACATCTGAACAAGAGAAAGTCATAGATTTAATATCGAATGATGATTCTCATGGCATGGATATTGATGAATGTCATAAAATCCTAGGCTTTCTTGATTCTCAATTTGCTAAGCTCTTGCAATCACTGAAGAAATTTGAGAATACATCAGAGATAGCCAAATACTTGAATGACGAGTTGATCATTGAAAAGAAAAGTGATTTTGATGTCTTAGCCTGGTAGAAATGAAATGGATCTAAATTCCTTGTTCTCTTAAAATTGGCCAAGAATGTCCTAGCCATTCCAGTGTCTACTGTATCCAGTGAATAAACTTTTAATATAGGTGGTCGTGTAATAGATTCATTCAGGAGTTTTTAACTCCAAAAACAGTGGAGGCTCTTATTTATACTCAAAATTGGTTGCATTCTACTCCTATTAATTTGCGTGAATCACTGGATACTATAGAAAAGCTTGAGGAAATTGAAGAAGGTAATGAAATCTTTTAGTATTGGTTTTTTATGATTCATGTGATGTTTATAAATTTATTAAGTTAATATTGTTTATTATATTTTATACAAATTGTCTTAATTTGGAGCAACTGGAGCAACTACTACCGTTGATCTAGATGAGTAACTTTAATTCAAGATCTCACTGGTACAATATCAATCTACTATACATGGATAATGACATCTATAAGAGAAATATTTTCATGCTATAAGACTATTTCTTTCTCTTCTTTTTCTGTACAATTCTTTTTCGATAACCTTATTACTCTTGCTTATATGAAAATTATAATTCTAGAAATAAATATCTAAAGTCTATTGTTCATTCAAATTTTCTATCAAATTAAATGTTTATTTCTTTTACTTTCAGGTGGAGAATTGGTTAATAAAGTAACTACTCTGATCAGTGAGAAATTCATCAGCGCTAGAAATTAGAGAACCTTTAATCACATGCTTGATATTTAACATGTTAGTGGAACAATTGTTGAATAACATAATATTTTTTTTCTATGCATTCTATTGAGTTGTTTCCATTGAATAATAAATAAATATTTAAATATCATTAACTCATCTCCTGAATGCATCTCATTGTTATTACCTACGTTATATCACATGTGATCGTGTGTTCTCATGTCATCTTTGACACTCCTACCCATATCTATCATTCTGAACCTTGAGAAATATACTTTTAATTAGATTAGCTCTAAGTAAAGCTTTGAAACTTCAAAGCTTTATTGGATACCAAGAGACAGAGAGTTAGAAATAACCAAATAGAGGAAGTCACTGAATAGGTGTAGTATTTTTTAATGCCTTACACAACACACACATCAAGTATGTTTGAGTATTTTGAATGAATTTAAGGGTAGGATTGAACTCCACCAAACAAGCTACAGGTAATACTATAAAAGTAAAATAATCGAAATCTACCAAACCATACCAAAATCGAAGAAAATCCATCATGATTGGGATAGTTTTAAAAAATTTAATTTTAGTCATGCATGCCAAAATAATCAAAAACTTGGGATGCTATTATTTTTTGAAAAAAAAAATTGGCTGAACCGTCCCATTGACATCCCTGTCGAGTTCTAAATGTTGTCTTTGGACTATTATCTTCCTTCATTCTTAATTGGTGATATCCAGACCGGAGACCAATCTTAGAGAAATAGCTTGCACTTATAGTTGATTAAATAAGTTATCGATCCTTGGAAGTGATGGTACCTTATTCAACTGTCGATAATCAACACACATCTGAAGTGAACTATCCTTCTTCCTTACAAACGACATGGGAACATCCCATGTTGACACACTAGGCCTTATGAACCATTTAACAAGCAAGTCTTTTAATTATTTCTTCAATTCTTTCAACTCTGTCGGACCATTCTGTATGGAGGTATAGAAATAGGTCAGGTGTCGGGAAAAATATTAATACCAAAATCAATTTACCTTACGGGAGAAATACAAAAAAAATCATCAAGAAAAATACCGGGAAATTCATTAACTATGAGCAACGAATCAAAACAAGGACTAAGACTCAACATCTATGGATCAAATTACATGATATAGACAATCTTTAGAAATAATTTTCATAGCTTTCATATAAGGGACAAACATTCCCTTGAACACCATATTAGTTCCCTTAGATTCTAGGATAGGCTCATTAAGGACATGGAATGTGACCTTGCTGGTCCTATAATCAATAGAAGCATAGGATACGTGCAACCAATCCATACCAAAAATAACATCAAAATTGATCATATCAACCGCAACTAGATCACATAGAAAGACTTTATGTAAGACCGATACGGGATAATTTTTATAAACTTTCTTGGCTAGGATTGACTCATCAATATAAGTATAAATCGAATAATATTCTACCAAGACTTCTGAAGACACATCAAACTTTATGGCAAGGTAAGGAGTAACAAAATACATATTGGCACTGGGACCAAGCAAAGTATATACATCATGATCAAAGACTCTTAGCATGACTCATCAACCTCTTGCCTTGCATGCAAAGCATAGAACTAATTACCATGCGGACCACCACCTTGAGCTTAGGCACCTTGTTACACTTGCCTTTTTGAGCTACTTGACCTTGTTGACGCCCTTCTTTATCCTTATTAGAAACATTAGGACATTCAACATCTTGTTTCCTATTTTACACAAATGAAGCATGCATTGGTAACTCTCAAACATTTACCGACATGGTTCCTCACACACTTGGGACATCTAGGAGGAGTAGCACCACCCTTCACAACATCATCTTGAGCCTTAGGATTGGCTCCTTTCTCTTTGTCAAATCTTTGAGAAGCACCTTTGGAAGACCCTTGCCCTTGTTTAAAGCGGTCGTCACCAGACTTAGCACTAGAAAATCCATAATCATAACAAGTCCTCTTGGACTCTCTTGTTCTCATCTTTTGAAGTTTCTTACTTTCCACTTGTTCGACATATGTCATGAGTCTAAAAATATCCATTTCTTTAATGAGCATTGTGGCCTTACACTCCATCTTTACCAAGTCAAACATATCCAAAGTGAATTTATTCATGCGGGCCCTATAATCGGCCACCGAACAAGGAGAAAATTTGGAGAACTTGGTATACTTGAGGGCATACTCTCTCACACTCATACCACATTCCTTCAAGTTCATAAATTTCATCAGTTTGACTTCCCTTAATTCAAGTGGAAAGAAACAATCAAGGAAAGCATCCTTAATCATTTCCCAATTGATAGGCCCTTCTTTAACTCTTTGGACTTTCATTGAGTGAATAAACTTGAGTAACTCCCTTAAGTTGATAAGCCACTAATTCGGCCTTCTCTTTGAAAGACACTCTCATGATCTCTTACACTTCATTAATGAACTCTTGTGGATTTCGTCAACCTTGGAGCCATGAAACTCAAGGGGATTCATTCTAGCAAAATCTCTTATTTTCAAAGTCGGAGTAGGAGAATTTGTAGAAGCAACGACTTGAGCCAATATAGTGATAACGACTTTAAACTCATCATTGGAAACTTGGTTCACTTGAGAGGCTTGAGAAACCTCAGGAACGTGGTCTTCGTTAGCATCACCTTCCCTAGGCAAAAGATCACATCGTGGAGCCATTTCTAAAAACAACAAGGGATAAGCATTAGGATAGGGGAGTTCTAAAACCATGACCTAGATCATAAAAGAAGAGAAGTTTTCCTCAATGTCTCATAACCTCCTATTCATGGATCTAGCACACTTCACACCAAATGAACAAGACTCTACTAGACGTGACATGTTAGACTCCATAGGAGGCTTTCAAACCTTATGCTCTGATACCACTTTGTCATGATCCAGAACTAGGGTCTAGCCGTGACATGACGAATATGACACCCAAAGGCATCCCATCCAAGTATCATGTTCATATCATAAGCATTCATAAGGTAAAATAAGCATACATAAGGGAATAAGCAAGCAAAAATGCATAAAACAAAGACCATCATAGTTTCCCTTAAGGGAGTATGCATTAATCCATTATGTCCAAAACATTCTTTTACATCGTAAGATCTTGGTGGATCTATAACATAGCTTACTAGCTCACCCTCAAAAAATACATCAAAGAAAATGATAAAGTCTCAACATATAGAACTATCATAAATAAGATTGTTCTCAAAGTATGGGCACTTACCAACAATCTCCAAGCTTGGAATTCGAAATTTAGCCACGTAATGGAATAGGCGCCTTCTTCTGTCCCTGCATGGTTAGATCATGTAGGCAAAGAAGTATGTATTAGTACGTAGAATATACTGTGTAATGACTGAACTAAGGGCCTAATCGTCACACAGTGAATGAGATACCTGAAGGCACCTCACTAAAGTCATCTTAAGCATCTTAATCATTCATAGTTACTTAATGAAATCAATTTGCGAAAAACTAAGGGAAGGGGCTATGGGACAGTTAAACAATGAAGCAACATTAAAAAGTAGTAGAATTAACTACAATCATTTAATCCATAAGCATACCAACTACATTATCGACAGATGAGACCGATAATAGTGGATCTCCATCAGATAGAAAGAAATCCAAAATAATGCAACATAGAAAGTAAATGCCTCAAAAAGGTTACAAATACATAATCTCAAATTAAAACTAAAATACGTGATAGCAAGAAAAGTGGAGGAGTCTCAAACGAAGGGCTCATCACGATTAATAAAGCCAGTCACAGACGTCGAGTAGTAGCCATAAGCTGGTGAAGGACAGTCTGTTCCTACATGGTTAAATCATATAGGCAAAATAAACATTAGTACATTTGAATGTACTAAGTATATAAGATGCAATGCATGCATGAAATTGTAATGTCATTATTCCTAATTATAACATATGAGTATTCGTAAGGTAAAAGATAAATAAACTAAGCTTAAGCATGCACAAGGAATATGGCTCAAGATGATTATGAATCAATGCATAAGAAAGAACATATAATAAAAACATAACATGAGATCATAAAACTTGTGGGAATAGACCCATAACCGACAATAAGACCAAGTGAGCTACTACAAGGGATCCAATAAACTCCTTCCATTGGGAAAAAGACAAGGCAATCCTTCCATTGGGAGAAAGAGAATCTACTTGCCAAGGTAGATATCAAAAACTTAATAACCTTGCAATTGCATCTTTCATAAAATTTGGCCTACGTGGATCCACTAGCCTAGCCTACCAAGGGCCCTATGGTGGCATATAGTTAGGGACATTGAGATTTAGCTTTAAGGGGTCATGCCTCAACTAACGGAATGAGTCCTAATCCCAAGTCTTTTCAGTGCTAAATCATCCTATGGAATCTGCAAAACATATTTTAGAATCATAAATAGCAATCAATAAGAGTAGCTCAAAACTTACGAACTACAAAGTGAGGATTGTCCTTTCATCTTGGGGACCTATCTTAACATCTTTAGGGAAATCGTCATCATACTTATATCTTTAACAAACTTAACTTTAAAGCTCTTCATTGATGCTCTAATCATAGTCATAAATCATATAAAGCTTCACTTGAAAACTAGATGGGCAAGACTTTTATCATGGAACAATCATAAGTCGCATAAGTCATAAGGAAATTACTCTTTTAAAGGGACATCAAAAATTCCCTACCTTAATAAACATCAAAACCCATCATAGGGTCATCATTAATAGTTCAAACATGCAAATATACTTAGTAAAATAGTTGTAGCATATAATAAACAGCATTTAAAAATATAAATATTGTAAAATCATCATAAGCATGCCCATCAACTTAAGGAACTTAAAGAAAAGGTAAAATACTCAATGTAAAACTTTATGGGTGGAAGCGTAACCATAAATCAACTCATATGTCTTGGGAAAACTAGAGCAAAAAAAAAAACTTGAAGCCTTTAGGTAAGAGTTTGGAAACCCTAGTTCTTGCATTGCCTTGTTCTTGAGAGTCCTTTCTTGCCTTAGAATTTAGAGAGTGAAGAATGAGAGATTGAATGAGCGAATTAAGGTTTGAAGGTTGATATAGGTTCCCTTTCTAGTTCCCAAAATGAATAGTTTAGGAATAGAAAGGACAGAAATGACAAAATTGTCCCTCATTAAAACTGTTGTAATTAACCTACGAAACCCTAATCATAGGCCTAACATACCTGAAATTCTTGAAAATTGACTTTGCTGGACCCAAAGCTATGAAGCCATATTACCGACTGTCACAACCTGGACTTAGGGTCTAGGAGTGACATGACGAATGAGAACCCAAGAGTCTCCAAACAAGCCTGACACTATCCATATTCACACCATCAGTTTAGAAGCACATACAAAGAGTAAACACATTGTTCTAGGGAATGGAAAAGTATGAAGTACGCTATGGGGATGTCATAGGGAAAGGAATTAACATGGATTCATATAACACGTATTACATAAAGACTAAGGGGCGAGGAAGTATGACTCACTCTAATAGGGCAATTCGGGAGTTAGGATCTTTTATATCATAACATATAGTCACATCATAATCTATACGCATAGACAAACCACATAACGATATCCAATAGATAGTTATATCCATAAACATGATCTCCGAATACAACCCTTAGCATTTAAATGTAAAGAGTTTACAAGATGTCCAATAATGCCTTTAGTCATAAGATAGGACGGGAGCCAAGACATGTCCCGGGCTCACCCTCAAAGTAAATAATATAAATAAAAGTACCAAAGGTAAAACAAAAGGTAGTTTGACCTTAGAAGATAAGACTCACCATGACAAGAAATCTCAATATCCAAGCTAACTATAGTACGGTGGATGAAGGTAGTCCTTAGTCCCGACATGGTTAGATCAATGCAGGCAAAAGTATGTGTTAGTATGTTTGAATGTACTAAGTATGCGGTCATGCAATGCATATGGCTTATTAAACCTGCATGCAATGTTAAATGATAAGGGCACATAATATAGAAGGAGATCTATAGCAAGAGATGTATTATAAAAATATGCCATGAAACTAATTTTTCATGAAATGCAATAATGCTCATATATAATAGGGATGGACTATAACCGACCAATCAAACTCATGCGAGTTATTACATGAATAAGTCCTATGAAGAAATCCCATTAGTAGGAGAAGATTACTTGCAAAGGAAAATCTACATCACACCTTACGGCCCAGTCATTTCGGTAGATGGACACCTTCTTTACGACCCAATCATTTCAGAAAGATTTTCAATATCATATCATATCATTGTATAACCATTCGTTATGATCCGATCATTTCGGTAATGACTACTATTCATATGCTGCCACATAGTTCAACGAAAGGGAGATGACCCTTGGGGATAGCCCTGATACCCCCAATCCATCGGTGCTAAGTCAAATATCCCATGAGAATAATTATACATATACATACTTTCAAAAGAGTCAATAGTCATTTCAAATCATTTCAGTGCAAATTTAGGCTTAAAAGCCAAACATTTTTCAAAAACCATTCATACTTGGGCTTAAAAGCCAAATCATAATTCAATCCATACTTTTCATGCATGGGAATAGCTCATCGACTTAACAATATGGTGAAAGCACCCAATAAGCTTAAAGAGCCAATAACAATAGACATTTATGTGTTCACATTCTTGTCATAACCATACATTTATAAAAATTATATACATAAACATAATTGAGCTTAACCCACTTCTTAATGTTCATAAAAGCTAATGCTCATGAATGCATATGTTATGAATGATATGTGAATAACAATGGGTAATATAGATTCAATATAAAATCAACAATATAATATGAAATTCAAGTAATTCCATAAGTAAAATCCACATTCAAATCATAATATTGATTATTCATGCTTAGATCAAACTTTAGAGGGACAACACATATTTAAATATTCATATAAATTATGTAATTCAATATATCAGGGCTTAAATCAATTTAAAATCATCAAAAAACATATCCACACTTCAACTGAATTTAATAAATAATAATCTTCAAAATCCATATTTAAAGTAAGCAAAATTTCATGAAATTCAAGCGAAAAGAGTTTGGGTCTTCTTGGTTGAAAGGGACCAAGAATTAATCTCACATACCTTAGCTAATGAAGAAGATTTAAGAAGACATTTGATGAAGAAAAGGATTTTCCCTTGATTCCCAAGCTTAGTTTTCACAAGAGTTCTTAAGGAGAGTTCAACATACTTCTAAATGTAGGAATAAATTTGAATGAGTGGAATAAAGAATGGATCATTTAAATGTCCTTAGATAGCATAGAAAGTCACAAAAGATTAGTATAAACAAAAATTATGAAAAGCCCATTAATGAAATGAGTAGAAAAATTGAAGTCAGTGGTCTCAGAGAGGTGTATATGGTCCGTGTAAGGGTATACGGACCATATACTTGGTCTACAATATGATATTCAGAAAAATTCTTCCTGATGAAGATCTGCGATGGTAATCCAATACTTAGAAAATTTCAATGTAGGCATCCATAAAGATGGCTTCACAGTCCGTACCAAGGCATACAGACCACATGCCTCCTCCATCCCACTTCACTTAGAAAATTCTTCAAGATAAAGTTTCGAGACGGTGATCCAATACTTATAAAATTTTCACTCAGGTACCTATACGGGGACCTCACGGACCGTGAAGGGTCATACGGTCCATGAGACAGTCCATGTGACATGCCTTGACTTCAAAATTGTGGATTTTCAAGGCTACGGCTATCGCATGGTCCATGAAACCTCACACGGCTCGTGTGAGGTCCATGTGTGGTATGCCTTAGTCCCAGACTCCATGTTAAAACCCACACACCCCACACAAGGCCAAGGGCCACTCCAAGGAGGTTCCACAAGGTCCCTATAGCCCCACACAGAGTGTAAAGGCTTCCATTGAGCATCACCTTGGTCCAAAACTTTTCGGAACCAATTTTCCAAGCTTTACTGAGGTCATACAAGGTCTGGGTCCTTATGCGGACCATATAAACTCTCACGAGTCGTGGTTAGACTCGTAGAATCTTCCATACTTAACTATTTTTTACTATTTTCTTGGCTTCTTTCCATGAAGCACCCTACATACCATATCCTAATTTATGAACTGTCTGATAACTCATAGGTCACCGTTCAACAACTGCAAAGTTCCTTCATTTCTGATAGTCTCATTCACGACTTTATCTATGGATTATGGTCAATTTTCCGAGTCATCACTTGGTCCATAGGTTACCTCCGCACTTAAAAACTTTTTCTCTTCTTGAAGTTCTTTGTTTAAGAACAAAATCTATGGGTCGTGTGTCTACTTATAGGTCATGAGTCACCCTATGGAACCAGACTACATGTTATGTTCAAGCCAAATTCCTTGCACTTAAGGCTTCTAGACTGGGGATTGTTACATACTAAGTATGTAGGTATGCAATAAATCAAAGGACATCTTAGTATAATATCAATAAGGATAATCATAATCGATAGGATTGGGACACAATATGCATGAGCAATACAAGTTAAAATCATGAAAAGAAATATCATCAAATTCATTCATAACCTTACCATACGTATGTGTATATAAGACCATAACCAACATATAAGATCACGTGGACTACTACATGGAATCTTGATGTTCCCTCTACACCAAGCAAAGAGGAGTCCACTTTTCCAAGGTAGACTCGATCCTCACCCTATAGGCTCTATCCTAGCACAGTGAGAACCCATCATTTAATCTACCCTTTAGGCTCTATCCTAACACTGTGAGTGTCCATCATTAAAGATAAATTGGACCATTAGCACACCTTTAAGGCATAAAACATGAACGTCATTCCTATGGTGATGCATAGTTATGAGACTATGAAATGTACCAAAGCTCTCTCAGTACTAAGTCATATCCCACGGAATACTAAATCATGCATATATGTAACTTTTAACATAGTTCATACTTCATTTAAAAATATGTTTTCATAGTTCATAAAGTAGTCATTATAACCTTTCATGAAAACATCTCATGTCATAAGAATAGTCCATTTATTTTGCTTTTCATCAGGGTGTGGGTAGACATTCTCACCTTAACATCATCATCATGAACATTAGGGTTTCATCACCCTCTTTATCATAGTATCATTATTATTATTGTCATAACATCATCATTATCATAAAATATGCTTTTACATAGTTAAGATCATAATCGTGAAAATTCATAGCTTTATCATTAGAGACTAGGGCTAAGTATGAGTTCATGAGCATTTCAGTCAAAGTCATGCAACTGGATATAATTCACAGAGGAAACATGTAATTAAAAATCAATTTGGACCACTAATAAAGGAACCCACATCAAATCATTAAGTCCTAGTCATGCATATAGTGAAAGAACATACTTTTTCTTGAAAATCACATAAATCATATAATTCTTCATAATTAGGTATAATCATCATGTAGGAATCATAATCCATGCATTTAAAATTATAGCATAAAAATCCATAGAAAATCATCATGAAACTTTGACAAAAGGAGTTTTCGATTGGGCTTCGTGGATGAAACTAATCCATGAATGAAGCCTTATATATCTCAAGTGAGAACTCTTAGAATTGGAGGGAAAATCTGGAAATCCTTAGGGCAACCTTCAAACCTTAACTTCAATGGAATCCTTCTTCTAGAGAAAGAAATATTTAAGAACCTGTGAGAGAATTATAAGGATGAATGACTTTGAAGGTTAGATCGGTTAAGGTAGTTGAGAAAGCCAAAACGACGTAGTTTAAGTTGCAAACGAATTGGAAATATCAAAAATGCCTTTCAGTAAAAATTGAAAGAGTCATCTACGAGACCCTGTCTATGGGTCGTGGATACATCTACGGCTCGTGACTTGGACCATAGAACTTCCTATCACAAAAGTTGAGCTGCTAAAATTTGTATCTTTCAAATTACGAACATGCAGGACAACTCATCAATCTATCTACGATCCGGAAGTCATCTCGTAGAGTAGTTCTAGACTTAGAAAATTTAGGCTCTTTTGGATCCCTTTTTACGACACCATTAATTGGTCATGGTTCCACATATGGTCCATCCTGTTAATCGTGAATCAACTTCTAGAAGCTCCCAAATTTTTCTTCTTTCTGGACTCAAGTCTACGAATCCACCTATGACCCATGCTTATTTCCACGAGTCGTAGACTGGCTCGTGTGACCAAGTCAGTCCAGAAATTTCTCAACTTTCCATTTTCCAGGCTAAAAACATGCAGGGTGTTATACACATATAGCTCCATGTTCATGACACCCACAAAGTGAGGTATAGTGTACCTTGCCAAGTTTACCAAATATCATTTTTACTTTCTAATGTTACCCACTAGAAGAGACTTAGAGCATGTTTGGAAAACCATTATGATAATCGAATTTGGTGTAATTGAGTGTTATTACAATGTCTGACCTATTTGGTTGGACAAATAATTACTTGGTGAGCAAATAATTGGGTGTAATTGGTAGGGTGTAATTACACTCCCCAATTCACAGGAACTGTGAATTGCTAGTAATTAGATGTTGTAATTTAAACTGGTTACTCTTTATTTTTTATTTTACTTTATTTTTTTATTTTACTTTATTTTTTATTTCTATTATTTTAAATTCTTATTATTTTAATATTTCTAAAATTATATTTTATTTTGTAATATCTATTTTTCATTTCTTTCCCATTTTCAATCTTTATTTCATGTGATTTCTTGCCATTTTCATATTATCTTTTTAATTAATTTATTTATTCTATGTTTAATTTTTTTTATTAGTATGATTTTATTAGTATTCTATTTTTCAAATTAAAGTTGAATTCATTATTGAATAAAGTTATAAACTTACAATATTTTCTTTTAAATTATATTTATGATTTTATGTTGAAATTTGAAATGAGAATACTATGTTAAATTTTTATTTAGAATTTAGAACTTATGTTATATTCTTAGTTTATTTATTTTAGTAATATTGACTTGATATTTCACATTACAAGCCATTTATTTTTTAGTTAAATCATATAGATTTTTTTTTAGAGTTTTTACTAATTTTACTATGATATTTTATTTATAATATTTAATATTTTTTGTCAAATATGCATTTCATGATGTTTGAATAAATCTTGTATTTTTTAGTTTTTATGATTTAATTTACTTAAAATATAATAATTTAAAAAGTATAAATTAATTCTTTTTAATAATATTACTTAAAAACATATATTTACCGATAATAATATATTCTCAAAAGAGAGTGTATATCTTAAATATTCAATTTAACATTATTTATAAATATTCTTATTTTTCTAATATAATTTTTAGTTTTAGATGATTAACTTTTATTTTTAAAATTTAATCGAACCTTATAATTACATGTTCACAATCAAATAGTGACAAACAAATAGGCCACAGTAATTGCTAGGTTGATAAGTACTACCCAAACCCAATTACTAGTTAATTTTCTAAACAAACCGTTAAATTCTTGTGACTGAATCCGTTTTAAGGAACTTAAAAATATTTGATGATTTGATGCACAAAATTTGATTAAATTTTATGGTCAAATAAGTATATGAAGATAAATTTTCTAATAATTACTATGATTTAGATTCATTACTAATTATTTTCCTATATAAAATACATTCTCTATCTCATTTTATATAAATTACTTACCTTTTTAGCTTATTAAAGAAAGAATCATACATTTTTATATTTAGGCTATAAATTTTAAAAATTTCTTTAAATTAAGTTTATTTATTGTCATAAAGAAAAAGCTGACTAAGTGAAAGCGTCCAAAAAGAGTTCACACACTCTCTCTCCTACCCTTAATCGCACAGTACTCTAGAGAAGCCAAGTGAGTACAACTACACTTACAGTGAAACAGAGCTTTCTTGTCCGAAAGTTTTCAGGCTTCCCTTATCGCCGGCGACTATCTCCGTTTCCGGCCGTTATGCGGTAACTTCTTTCTCCTCATTCCAACTTTTTTCCTCCTCCTTTTAGTTTTTGTTAGAAATATTTCATATTATTGTTCGCTTTGTGTGTATGTATATGCAGTTTAGAGTTATAATTATCCTTTATTTTTGGGTTATGAAGGGGGAAATTCCATTTTAGATCACTCTATTTGCTGATGCATGCGTTTATTTTATCTTTTCAAGTGTCTTTTCCCTTGGGGAGGACTATTTTCTCCTCCCCCGGCGCCCTCCCCTCTCTCCCCGAACCCGCACCCTCCGCCCCCCACCCCCACCCCCCCACCCTGCACCCCCACCCCTCAACCCCGAACCCCGGACCCTGAACCCTCACACCTGGACCCTGAACCCTGAACCCTGAACCCTGAACCCTGAACCCTGAACCCTGAACCCT